>JAJEJO010004837.1:218100-246866 GCA_020662805.1 Glaucomys volans | reverse complement strand
TTTTTTTTTGAGATAGGGTCTCACTAAGTTGCTGAGGGTCTTGCTAAATTGTTGAGGCTGGCCTTGAACTTGTGATCCTCCTGCCTCTCAGTCTCTCAAGTAGTTGGGATTATAGGCATGCTATTCCACACCCCGCTATATCACTGGTTCTTAGCATTGGCTGAACATTCACCTGGGGAAGAAGTGAATTCCCAGTGCATGGGCCCCACTCCAGAACAACTTCATCAGTTTCAACAGGGTTGGGGGACCCAGATCCTTCACTTCTCCTAGTTCTTGTCATGGTAGGTACTATTATCCCTGTTTTCCAGATGAGGAAACCGAGGCTCAGGGGAGTTAAGAATTTGCCCGCTGCACATCTAATAAGGGACAGAATAGTTCCAGTCCCCAAGTAGCTTTCAAACCTATGTTGTTTTTGTTAAATGCCCCCTATAATATATTTTAGTAACATGCAACATACATATCACTAACCAGAAACCCTCACCTGCTCATCCACATGCAGGCCAGTGGATCAGGCAAGAGAGCCATTCACCCACCCACGGCAGCAGGAAAGACCCTCTTCTCACTTCTACACCTCAGCTTTCACCCTGTCTCTGAATTGTCGATTCTCTCCGCATCTCCACCCCATGACCAGAATGACTTTTTTTCTCTCTAGGAACCAAGTCAGAGCAGCATGTCCATTGGAGCTGGTGGCCAGGCTAAACAGCAACCCCTTTTGTAAATAAGACCAATGGGTTGTAAACACTTTTATTTCCTGAATATGGTATGTGCTTGGATTTCAGCAATATAAATGTGTTAGATGAAATTTGATGTAAAAAAAAAAATGAATTAAAGGAATTGACACAGATGAACCAAAAGTGAAAATAACTTGCTTTCTTCCTCAACTCTACTTTGTTGCTTTTCATTTTATTTATTCCCTGGACAAAATGAGAAAGCACAAGGAGATTCTCAATTCATCTGAGAATTCCTCCCAAGAATTTCCATCTTTACTAATCAGAGAATCTAGTCAACTTTTCTTTTTTCCAAACACTGCATGAAGAGTTACTTTTACTGCTATTCTTAGCAAATCTGGAGCCAAGGGGAGGGTGGAACAGTCACCAGACTCCTCGGGTTCTGAGAGAGGCAGCTTCCCTTCCCAGCTTGCTGCTGACGGGGGCAAGCCTTCCACAATATGGATTTCGTTGTCTGAACTCTCTCAGTTCTGCCACACCCCTAGCCAGAGCAGAAAGCCCGCAGTTATATCACAGATCAGCCCAGGAAATAGCTAGTCGTGAATCACGGGGACTCATGGATCTCTGCCGAACAAAGAACTCCAGCTCTGGGAAACTTTCTGGCTCAGTCTTTGCCTGTGCCCCAGTGGAAACGCAGGTAATTTCCAACTGGTCCTGATGAAAACCAGCACAAGGCAGGTGTAGGGAAGCCGGTCACGGCTTTATCTTCTCACATCCACAAATGCCGTTTTTTTCATACCAGCTGCATCCTCAACACTGAGTAAAGATGGTGATTAGTAGTGGTGGTGGGCGTCTCAGTAGGAGCTTTCTTAAGAAGAAAGGGCTTTGAATGAGCCAATGAAAGCTGTTGCCAGGGAACCAGATGCCATGAACAGGCCACTCCAGCAGTGTAAGAATACAAGCCACAGAAGCTGGGAGTGCTGGACTGAGCGCTAGTGCACTTGGCAGCTGATCCTACAAGGCCTGTTAACCCTTTGTGCACCTGACCACGTCCAGACTGTGAGTCAAGAAAAGGATGATAGTAGAATCCAAAGAGCTGAGCCACCCTGGCTGCCAGTACTTCCTATTAGAATGGCCCTTCCAAAGACATTCTCTCCATTGGACTCCCTGGGCTGGTTGGCATCAGAGGTGCATCATGAGCGAGTGCGGGCTAGGAGCCCAAGGCCCTGTAGAGGGCACTGCTCATGTCCAGTCACATTCAATATGACACTAATGATTGCTCTCTACTTGTGCACCAGTTATATCTGGCCTATTGGCCACTGGAGGAGGGACTCTGCGGCCCCAGGTGGGTCTTCTCTGTGAGACAAGGAGGGACAGCTTTTCTTCTCCCTGAACACTCTGCTTACAGAATCTCCTGGGGCCAGCAGAGGCAGGCAACCTATGCTCTGTTTTAAGATTGTTGCCTGGAAGAGTATGGGCACAGGCCAGCTCTCTGGGAAGATGAGGGAACAAGTCAAGTTCCTGTTCCCAACACACCTGCCAGGGAATTCTTTCCTCCATCTCCTCCTGCTTCTTCCTCTCCCTTTCCATGAATCCCCAATCCAGGCATGCACTCCAGGGCCCTCTCCTGCCTGGCTAGTCAACGTTCACAGAGGAACTTGAAAATTAACTCAGTGCTCAGAAGGACCTGAGTGCTTTCCCAAAGGAAAGCATCCAGGTTGAGTCGCAGGCAGTGAGGGGCCCTGTGAGCCAGGTGCTCCTGGCTTATAGTATGAACTCTAGCCAGGTGGGGCTCCAGGAGAAGGTTCTCCAAGCACCCTGACTTCTTCCTCAGATCAGTCCCAGCTCCCTGGCTATCTCTCTCCTGGCCCAGGTTGGGGACGCAATCTGAATATCAAAATGTCACTTATGTGGGCAGAGTGGGAAGAGAATTTGCATATCCTTGCATATACATATGTTCCTGGAAAGATGCATGTTTTATACACCAAATTAATATCTCTCTAAAGTGATCAGCATGCAGCTCACAATTTTTTCTCTGTGATAGTTAGAAAATATAAAATTTATTCTCATTGTAGAGTTTAAATACTGAGCAAGAAGCCAGGTGAGAGGTGTCTGTAATTTGCTGTCTACATACTGTGAGGAAATGACTTTCAGAGCATCAGTATGCACGGCAAAAACTTACTATTGTAAGTAATGGGGAGAGAGTTTATATATATTCTGGATTATGGCATGCGGTTATTTCATAACATTTTCTATTTATTGAGCCCATACTCTATGATAGAAACTACACATAAATCATTGCATTTGTTAATTAAATAAACATCACTGTAGCAATCATCAATGAAAATCAAAAGAAAAACTCACCCATGGCTAAACCAATGACAGATAAAACTGTCTTCTCATTCTAACATTCAATGGCTCTAAAGTTTCCTGTGGTCTCAGTGAGTGGCCTCTGCTCTGAGAGTCTTCCCTTAAAGTCATCCTCACTCTTGTCACCCTCTGTGGGTCTGTTCCTATGAAGTTTGTTACTTTTGCCCCCAGTGACTCTTGCAGCTGTCCAGATGGTGATTGATCTCTCCCCACGTTCCAAAAGAACCACAAACGTGTGATTTTTATTTCTTCTACAAACTTACTATGTCCCCACCATAAATTTAAGAGCTTGCAATTACTGTGAGTGTTCCTACTAATAAAATGAAGTCCAGAGCAAAAGCATAACTAAATATTTTAGACTCCCAAAGCAAACCCTTCAGAAAGATCTACAATAAATAGATCTCTAGTGTCCTCCTCCTGAACTAGCCCAGTCATGTGGCCATAATTTATACCTAAGGAGAGGAAGGAAACAGGGAGCCAAGGCTGACACTTTCTCCTCTACTATGATTCTGGGGTATTCTTTGTTGCCTTTTGCATTTTCTTCTTTCACATCTGGCCTGGGCCACATGAGAAAGTAGCCCAGCTCTGGGCAAGATAAGTAGTCATCCTCAGCAAGCCTGTGCCTCGTCCAACAAGTCTAAGGTTGCCTCTTCTGCAGTGAGTTTGTTGGTGCCCTTTCAGCCTTTCTTTACTGAGCCTGGGGTTGACTAGAGTCTGTAAGTTAAGGGCCTAAGCTTTGTACTATGGCTAGGCAAGCCTCTCACCACTAAAACAGGCTTTGACCTAATTCTCTTTTTTCATGTATCTTTCATACTGGCTCAAAGCTAATTGCACATGTCTTTGAGCATGTTAAAAAGCAAACAACAAATATTCATTCAGCTGCTACCCTATGCAAGAGTTGCTATGGGGAGTCCCAAGAATGATGATCTAGCCCCTACCTTCCAGAGGCTTATAGTCTATAGGTCACAGCAAGTGGAATGAGCCTTCATATTGCACAGCAATATGGTTGCTTGCCATATACATGACCCATAACTTCAAGCTCTCATTTTGACATTCTTTCTTTCCTTCTTTTTTTGGTCCCAAGGATTGAACCCAGGAGCACTTAACCACTGAGCCACATAGCCAGCCCTTTCAGTATTTTTATTTAGAGACAGGGTCAGTGAGTTGCTCAGAGCCTCACTAAGCTACTGAGGCTGGCTTTGAACTTGTGATCCTCCTGCATCAGCCTCACGAGCTAGTGGGATTACAGGAATGGGGTACCACACCCAGTTCATTTTGATATTTTCATCTAACGTCTTCAGTGCTCATAGTAGATTACTGTGGCTAGTTCTAGCAACTTTCATTCCACTTTGTTTCTGGCACAAAAGGTTAGGAAGCTGAAAATGTTATGTCCTAGGAAATTTGCAACTATATTTGCAAAGCAAAGAGAGACAGGGTTGGGAAGATAGGAGTGTTTAGAGAGAATCATGGCAGAGGGCTAGTGTTCAGTCTCCAGTTTCATGGCTAAAGAGCATATTGTGGTGGCTGTAGTCATGGTCATTTCCTGACAGCTATAGGTTAGCTACGAGTAGTTACCACTACTCTATTGCAAAAGTGGTATGGACAGCAGGCTGGAATTTGGACCAAATTTGGATAAAGAGTCATTTCACCTCTGGTTTGCTCTGTGGCTTTATGTAAATTATTTAATATCTCTGCATGATCTTTGCTGTTCAGGAAGCAAGGGAAACACCAATGATTCCTCCTGTACACTGTCCCTGATGATGAATGAAATTACTAGGAAATATAATCACACTTCTTTATAAAGGGGAGTGAAAATCCTGACACTATCTCCTAGACCACTCCTCCAGAGTGGCATCAATTTACCCCAAGCATTTTGGAACAAGGGACAAATTCCTGAACACACTGAGGACACGACCATTGAAGAGCATCTATTTTCTTTGTTTCATGTGGTTTCTATTTATTTACAGAGTGCCATGGTTTTTCATGATGCTTTACAAACCATAAAAACAAGGTCTCCGCCCTATAGAATTTACAGTGTAATTTAAACAGACATGCTGCATGGGCTGGCAGGTCATGCATGCCAGGGGATGGTGTTGGTGTTGTATAACATGGGTGTGGAGGGTTTCTTCTTGACTTATAAATACTTTCCAGTTACAAGGGCCTTTCATCTGGGATCCTCAAGCACTTTAGAATAGCAATAACCCCGATTGCTTTCTAAATGCACTTTCCATAAACTGTTATGGGGACTGAGTAAATGCTTTTAAATGTCTATTAATTGATCTGTGGATCTGTTCATTGTCCATATTAAACAGCATGGATGTAAACACAATCGTGTAGAAGAGGCCTGATTTGGGCTGTGGTTTCTGGCTGCTCACAGATCACAACCCCAGAGAGGCCTGGTAACCTTGCCCTGATGCTGGAAGGGCCACAAAGACACCTGTGCATTTTCCCAGGCAAGATTCTTCTCTTCTACCTGGATTCAGAAAGATCACCTCCTGGGGCCCTGATTCACCATTTATGGGCAAGTTAGCATTTCAAAGTCAGCTGAGTTTGGAGAAACCACTTCCACTGGGTAGTCATCCTTAGCTACCATAGTGATTCTCATTCGAGTTCCTCCTAATTGCTCCATCCAGTGTCTCTGATGCTACTTTACTTTCTTTCTCTCAAGCAATAGCATTTCCAAAATGGTAGGATTAATATGTCCTTGCAACCGATATGGAATTTGTCCTTCTGTGTCTCACTCATTCAATGGCCATTTAGCAAGTGATGATTTGTGACCTACTTGGCAATTTCATTCATATCCAAGGGAAGACTGGCCTGCATTACAAGTCCTGAACGTTTACCCAGAGGTTTATGGTTTATGAGATAAGCATTGCTCCTTCTACACATCCTTTATAAACTTCTCAGAGTTATCTTTCTAAAAACCCAGATAGAGCCACATCACCTTACTGCTTTGGAAACTCTACCTGAAGAATGCAATCCACGATATATGTGGCCTTCATGGTCTTGACCCACTGATCTGTCTCTCTAGTCTCATCTGTCTACATGACCTGTCATGTTGGCCATACCAGACAGGTCACCCTTTCCCCAAATTTCCTATCATTGATCTTGCAATGTCCTCTTTCATCTTTGCCCCTTGCCATCCTCTCTTCCCAGCAAACTACCACCCACTCCCACCAACCTCTAATGTCCTTCCTTTCTGTAGCTTTCCATGATGCCCACCACCATCCATCCACCACCTCCACTTCCACCATATATATACATTTACCTCTTTTCCAGAGCACACATCTTTTCCATGTCCATGAACACAGCTGCCTCAAAGTTTTTGGATTTTGTTTGTTGTTGTTATTGTTTGGCACCAGGGATTAAACCCAGGGGCCCTTAATCACTGAGCCACACCTCCAGCTCTTTTTATTTTTTATTTTGAAACCGAGTCTCACTAAGTTACTTAGGGCCTTGCTAAATTGCTGAGGCTGGCTTTGAACTTGAGATTTTCCTGCCTCAGCCTCCCCAGCCACTGGGATTACAGGTGTGTGCCATTGTGCCCAGCTGCCTCAACATCTTTCAGGTACCAGGGGCTCCTTGAGTCCAGGAATTATGTCTTATACAGTAATCTCTCAGGACATGAAGGATCCTTGCACTTTGAAGGAGTGATGAAGGAGAAGGAAAGGAACAACTATAACCTAGGATCCCTGTAAACTATATATAACCCAGGTTTTGTAGGATTTTGTCCCATCTATTATAAGGAGGTCACTCTACAATAATGCTAACCAATTGGATTATGAAGTGCTAAAATTGTGAGGAAGGGTGCTATAAATTTGAAAAATGTTTTAAATTAAGATACATATCACATAAATTTTTCATTTCAACTATTTTTAAATTTACAGTTCATTGGCACTAAGTACATTCACATTGTGAATCCATCTCCAGAACTTTCTCATCTTCCAAACTGAAATTCTGAACCCATTGGACACTGACTTTACTTTCCCCTCCCCAACCCCTAGCCACCACCATCCTATGCGTCTCCATGAACTTGATTATTCTAGGCACTTCACATAAGTGAAATAGTATATTTGTCCATTTGTGAGTGGCTTATTCTGCTTAGCGTAAGTCTTAAAAAGTTTCATCAATTTGTAACATGGGTCCAGTTTTCTTTCTCTAAAGGTTAAATAACATTCCATCGCATGTCTTTACCATTTTGTTTGACCATCCACCTGTCAGTGGACACATGGCTGCTTCCACATTTTAACTCTTGTGAATAGTGCTTCTCTAAACATGGGATGTACAAATATCTCGAGACCCTGTTTTCACTCCTTTGGGGGTATGTGCTCAGAAGTGGGATTCCTAGATCACATTAATTCTATACTTAATATTTTGGAGGAACTGCTCTTGCATTCTCTATAGAGGCTGCGCCATTTAACATTCCCACCAACAGTGCATTAGGGTTCCACTTTCTCCATATCTTCATCAGCATAGATTATTTTCTTTTGTTGTTGTTGTTTTAATAACCATCCTAATTGGTGTGAAGTATTATCTCATTGTGGTTTTGACTAAATTTACTGCATTGATTCTCCACTATAAACGAAATCTCATTTTACAACATGACCTCAGATTCTTCCTCACTAGAGTTGAGTGTGCCTCAGGGGAAGGCGCCAGAGACCTGAGAAGTAAGTGGGCTTGTAGCCTGCTGCACTTCTGCATGTGAGCCAGCAGGGGGCACTTCTACCAACCCGCAGACAGATCACACAGGGTGGCTAGCTTGCTTGCTCAGGCCAAAGCAGGGTCCTACCTAGATCACCAGCAAAGGTGTCTTTTTGTTCCCACATCCTCTTCCCTCTCATCTTGTGCTCCTCATGGTGTCAGCATTGAAGAGTATCAAGCAGCCCAGGGAGTAGCAATGTTTCTCAATGAAGATGCTACTGGCATTCCAGTGGGACAATTCATTTTGCAGGACAATCTCAACACACTGCAGAATCTCAGGCTCCTCTTGCTAAGCCAGCAGTGGCCCCTGGTCAGTCATTGTGACAACCAAAACGCCCCACCCACATTTCCAAAGTGCCCCCTCTGCAAATAGAAGCTGCCCATTTGAGAAACAGGCACAGAAAGGAAACTGGAGAGTCCCAGTGTCTCCTGGTCACTCAAGCGAAGCAGCCAGTGCCAGAATGAGGCCTCCTGTCCAGTTCAGGGGATGCTGGGGCTCAGCCAAGAAAAACATCACAGGTTGCTTCAGGTGACCTAGACAACTCCCCTGAGTCTGTTACTGGTTAGCTGTCAGCGACAGGCTCATGTGTCAGGAGAAAGGGGAAGACACTCTAAAAGTGAGGTGCGCATACAACGGAAAGCATATGGCCCCTCCCCCACCGCTGCCACCAGGACTTGCCGCCTGAGCCTGGTCCTTTCAATGACCAGTGGACAACCCCCCACCTCTACCCCAGCTGGAGAATGAACACCACTGCCCTCCACAGTCTCTGCCTGGCCTCTGCTGGGTTAAGGGACTTCATTTCCCTGTGCTGCCATAGCAACCGGGAAACAACCTCTGCCACAATGAAAAGGATGGTGCTGTGGCCCAGATCTGTAGATGCACACAGCCGGTAACAGAGCAACCAGAACCAAGGGACAACAGGGCTCCGGCAGAGGAGAGAGGTTGCCCAGAGAGTGAATCCGGGACTTGAGGAGTCTGGGCAGGCAGTTTGTTTTTCTCTCCACAAAGATGCACACTGTCTAAACTGTGTGGCTGGTTGTTACTAAGAAGCTGCAGTAAGAGGAAAAAATGTATTTAATAAAAGGCCCAGTGTTTGTAGTCTTCTTGGGCTTGCTGCTGAGCTTTGGAAATCTTGAGGTGTGACCAGTTTTCAGCCTTCAAAATCAAGATGAACTGCCCTTGAGAAGGGTGGTCAGAGGGGAAGCATGTTCAAGCTCTCTCTCCTGAGCCGGGGACATGGGAAGTTGGTCCAGAACCAACAGAAGTTGGAAGTCTACTTTGAACCAGAGGTGAGTCTTACAGCTGAGAAGGGGCACGTTTCGGGGTGGGGGAGGAATGTTCCATCTTTTCACTCGAGAATGAGGCAGGTATGTTTTGGTGTGTGTTGTTACTGAGATGGTGAGGGTCCCTGGCAGATCTTAATGGAGATGGCCTGACATCCCAAGATTGCCCCTGGGGCCCTCTTCCTTCCTCTTGCACTTTGACTTACAGCCTCCTTTGCTTGAGACTAAAGGAGAATCCAGATTGTCTGGAATTCGGGTGGTTTGGTTCGTGACCAGAATTCCCACCTGGGTTCTAGGCAAGCTGTTGTTTGTTTGGTTTTTAGAAGTCATGCTCTGAGATTGAAGTGCTCTGTGTGTTCATGCCATTTCAATGGCTTCCTTGAACTTTCTGGAATTCAACCCACAGGATTCATATTTAATATAGGCCAAAAAAAATCTCATTTTAGAGGATTTTAAAGAGGTGGCAAAATTTCCTTGTTGTACTGGAATTTTATTTCTTGAATCCTGCCAGGAATAAGAAATCCACTGGGAGTGCTTTGCAAATTTTGGGTCATACAGAGATTTCCATTGTCATGGCAGTTTGTCATGATATTTGACCTTTGCTGTGTTACAAGACATATAAAATTTCAAAGGACCTCTATGGCCAATGGCATTTACTTACAAGATGTATAACTACTTTATAGGCTCCTAAATAGCCAAATTAGGTAATGTTACATAGCATCTGGAATGTATAGAAATTCTCCCTACACGCAGCTGAAGCAGTAGTGGGTTGGAATGGTTTTCTCCTATTTAAACTGCCAACTAGTCCAGATCTAATTTCAAAGTTATCTGCTGTCTTTGACAATTCTGACTACTTACTTGCATACCAGGAAACTTTAACTGGCCTGTTACCCACACTGTAGCCACTCAAGCCTCCAGACATGAACCGCTCTCCTGACAATTGTATGGAATAAAATAGAATCATGCCCTGGCTTCTACTAATTTTGAGACAGGGGAAGAAGAACCAGTTGCTAAGAAGAGTAATTGTGTTTCACACCTGTAATCCCAGCGACTCAGGAGCCCAAGGCAAGAGGATTGCAAGTTCAAGGCCAGCCTGGGCAATTTAGCAAAAATAAGAAGTCAAAAAAGGGCTGGGTATGTAGCTCATTGGTAAAGCACCCAAGAGTTCAATTCCCTACCAAAAAAAAGCAATTGTGTTCCATAATTCCACATGAATCAACTCAGAGAAAATAAGTTACTTGAAGAGAAAGTCGAACACTGTACGAATGGAATTTGCTAGAGAAGGATCTTCCACAGTGGTTCAATCAAGGCAGTTTCTTTTCATTGCAGGATTACTTGAACTGGAAGTCCCCAGAAGACTACGTCCTGGTTAGCACACCTCAGGATGAGACCGATGCCAACCAGCATTCCTGGAGCCTCCTTCTCCCTAAGACTTTCAGCACACGAAAAGGTGCCCTGATCCTCTACTCAGAAGGACTAGCCATCTCAGCATGGACCCCCAAAAAGAAAAGAACGGGCTCCCACTGCCCCAAAGGTCACAGGAAGGGGCTGGATCTTGAACTGCACACACTTCAAGATCTCAAAGAAGCTGTCCTGGCATATGGAAGGAAGCAGGTAGGCAAAGCAGTCCCTTGGGTTTGGGGAAGGCAGTGGCCTGTGTGTCTATAAATCCAGATACAGTTCTGGGGATAACTTCCTGGACCCTAATGAAACCCTCAGATGTCCATTTCCTCATCTCTAAAATGGGTTTGTACTTTGGCCACACACAATCTCCATGTATTAACATGCATGGGGTAATACAGGAGGAAGGGCTCTGAAAGCATAAAGGGCTCTGTTGCCATTTTGTATTTTCCTTTCAGTGTTAGTAACAAAGTCCTTTTCAGCATTCAGACAGATTCAGGCCAGCAGACGCTTCACCAGGAGTCCTTAAAATCCTGTCTCAGACTCATGAGCATCATCATCCTACCTCTGATGTTCTTGGCTCTGTAGAAATGAGAAAGAGAACATTTTAAATATTTACCTTGGGCCCTTCAGCATCTGCAGGACAAGTTAACGACCTTTTCCACTTTACATTTAATATTAAGGGGAACCCCCTGTGCTCCTTTTCTGATTCAGACCTTCTTGTGAGATGCACACATAGACCCTGCCTTATATAACTGCAGACTTTGGCCCTTTGAGTCCATAATACAGTCTGGGAAGATGTGTCACTTTATGAAATTCTAGATTTGAGACGATGGATTGCTCTCTGGTTTAAATCTTTGCTGACTAATAAAATCATTAGCTTCTGACAGGCCTTTCACACACTGGTTCCTCTTCCATCTCCCACACTTCTAACCACCATCTCCACTGTGGGCTCCTCAGCCCCCTATGTGACTAGTGCACCCCAACACCCCACACCCTTTCCTGACTCCACACTTTCTACAGCAGCTAACTCCTACCCACCCTTCAACTCACAGCTCAAACACCATCTCCTCTCTGAAGCTTTCTCCCACTTCCCGAGGTAGAGTTATCCCTGGGCTTCCTCTTTTGCGAGCATTCCCATGCCATCGTGCATTGAGATTTATCTGTCTGACCATCTGTCATCCTGATAGAATAACATCTCCCCCATCGCAGGGACTGTCTAAATCATTTCCATAAATGTTTGTGGAATGAATCAGCCATACACAATCCTTTCAATGTTTCTTAGATTGTCTCCTGTTATCATTATTGGACAATTTATCACCTATCCACCACCCTAGGCAGAACTTTCAAAGGACAGATTCTTCTGTCTCCTTCCTCTTTTTCAAAATAGAGAGGCTAGATGATATTGACCAAATTGTTCTTTGTCTTAAAATCCTACATTTTGGATGAAAGAAAGTCGATTGTTGTTGGATGCTTACTGTTACTTTGTAGCTGTTATTTTATTTAGTCTTTGCAATGACCATGTGAAATGTGGTTTTTCTTTTTTTATTTGTTCTAATTAGTTATACATAAAAGCAGAATGCAATTTGACATATCATACATAATGGAGTATAACCTCATGAAATGTAGTTTTCTATTTCCTTATATAGATAAGGAAACTGAAGCTCATAGGAGCTGTGATTTGCCCCAAGCCAGAGAGCTAGTAAATCACTAAGCCGGGATTCAAATATGGGACTGCCTACCTGTCTGGGGCCTTCATGGCCCACACTTTGTCCTGTTGTCTGTGGACTTGAAGGGACCCCATAAGCCACTTGCCCCCAGATCCCCTTTGCACACCCTTCTCCTGCTTGGCTCTGTGTCACAAGGGGGTTGACCATAGGCTATGCACAATCCCACAATGTCTGTGTCAACTGGTTCCTGATTGAATTGACAAGGGGAGAAGATTGGAGAGGGAGAAGGGGAAAGAAAGGTATTTTCCCCCTCCCACTTTGCCTCAGGTGATTAGAAACATCTGCATCATCTCTGTGGTCCAGCTCCCAACAGACGGGCCTATGATGGCCCTGGGCTCCTCCGGGTGAGTTCACCAGCAACTGTCCCTCTAGCCATGTGAGTGGTCCCAGTTTCCTGATATTACTGATAGCAAAGTTGCCTCCATATCTGGCTCTGATCTCCCCAAACGTGTGTGTAACCAATCCCCTAAATTAAATTCCTTCTGTGTTTAAATATTTAGTTTCTGGTTAGACAATGACTGTTATGTAGACCGACTTCCCAGAGTAATAGCTTCCATGGCACTCAGGTGCATGTCCGTATGGCTACAATCTTTGGGCAACAGGGATCTTACGAATTTATGAAATAAATAAGTCCATTTGGCAACAGCATCATTTTGGGTCAGATTTGGGCTCAATGAAAAAAAAAAAGGAGTTCCTGTCTGTGGTATCTATCCATTAGATTTATAGCTCCTACATACAAAACAGAAAACATAGTCTAAGTCCAAGTAGTAAAAGGGAAATGATGTGAAGAAATCAGAAAGGAAATAAGGTTTGGAATAATAACAGGGCAGGAATTTAAGATTAGAAAACATATGACATTCAAAGAGGAGAGGAAGCAACTCAAAGGGATTTGGGATTAAAGAAAATGAACATTTCAGCAGAGCAGAGCTCTGGAAAATAGAGAGTACCATCTGATTAGAAAGATTGCAGACTGAAGAAATTTTCCAAATCCTACCCAGAGCTGAGGAGGCTGCAGAGAAACAGCAGTCTCATGCATTAGGAACACAAATTCACATGACATTTCTGGAAGTCATTTTGAAAAAAACCCTAAAATGAGTTAATACCCTTTGATTCAGTTTTCTACTTTGAGAATTTGGTCCTAGGAAATAAATGATATATCCAAAGATTTATGCATAAAATGTTTACTGTTATTTATTTTTCTAATTTTTATTTTATTACTCTTATAGAGTTTTAAAATTCTACAGTTATTAATTAGTATGCAAAACACTAAATGTAATAAGTGTAACACAATAAACATTGATTAATCACAGTATAATCATTTAATGGATTTTGGGTCCTGTATCAGTCATAAGTAACACAAGAAAATAAAATAGTATTCATACATAGGAAATAAAAAATACCAATGTTCAATAGCACTTTTTGAATATCTACTAATACTCCTGTTGCTTCTAATTGCTTCCCAAGTATAACTCATTTATGCTTTCTAACAGTCCTGAGGGTTAGTGATATTCCATGATTCCATTTTAAAAATGAGGAAACTGAAGCACAGAGAATTTGAGTAATTCACTCAAGAAGATTGCTGCACCAGAATTCCAGACATTGTCTACCCTAATATAACCCAAATTTTTGAAAGATTAATTATACATTCTCAAAAGTATGCACATCAAATTTTTCCTCTGGGTTCAACCATGAGTAGTGTGGTTATAAATCATGTTTTTATTTACATGTGTCTTTTTATCAGACGTTATTTCTTAAAGCCATAGAATTAAAAAAAAAAAAAAAAAAACAGAAAAAGAAAATCTATGGCTTTGAAAGAGGTAGACAGTTGGCCCTAGAGATCCAAGTGGGAAGAAGGAAGGAAGGAAATGGAATACCAAACTCTACTTCAGTCTGTGGAGGTATAGCTCAGCAGTAGAGTGCTTACCCAGCAAACCCTGCTGTAAATTGATTCCCCCCCCCCATAACCACACTTTCTTCCCCTGGGGCAGTATTTCTTTGTCTATAGAGAATAGGTCAAGAGTTAAAGACACCACGCTCAAAGTAGAAGAGAAAGGGGGAAGGAAACAAAGGTAGAGGAGGGTTCACCTGTATGGTAGCACTGTTCAGGGAAGGTTTTCTACTGGCTGGACCAAGAATCAAGAATCCAAGAATGGGTTTTGGGTCATGTATCAGTCTCCCACTCACATCTGGGAGAACAGAGGTTCTCACAGGGAGGTGCAATTCCATGTGTAAAGCATCTCCCCGTGTTTTGGTCAGCTTTTTCACTGCTGTGACTAAAGGACCAAACCAGAACAACAGTAGAGGAGGAAAATTTACTTGGGAGCTCACAATTTCAGAGGTCGCAGTCCATAAACAACAGGCTCCATCCCTTAGGGCTCAAGGTGAGGCAGAGCAACATGGTGCAACATGGTGGAAGAGTATGGTGGAGAGAAGCAGTTCACATGGCCATCAGGAAGGAGAAAGAGAGAGAGAGAGAGAGAGAGAGAGAGAGAGAGAGAGAGAAAGAGAGAGAGAGAGAGAGACTGAGACTCCACTTGCCAAATACAAATATATACCCTAAAGCCACATCCCTAATGCCCCACCTCCTCCAGCCACACCCCACCTGCCTCCAATTACCACTCAATTCCATTGGGCGATTAATTCAGTGATTGGGATAAGGCTCTTACAACCCAATAATTTCTCCTCTCAATCTTCTTGCATTGTCTCACACATGAGCTTTTGGGGGACACCACATCCAAACCATAACATCCAGCATCCCCAGTTCTATTTATGGGTCTGATGGCACACACATTGTAATATCTCTGGAGTTCATGCCTCAATATACACTCATGGTTTAACTTTCTGTATGACCCATATTCCTAAGGAGCAAAGATAAATGTAAAGTCAAGAGACTAGAGTTCTAAGACTTTAAGATACATACAGATATGTTCCTTGGTGGTTGAGTTGCTTTTTTAAAAAGAAATAAATATTGTTCAACACTCTCTAAAAGTTAAAATCATTCTTCTTCAGGTCTTTCATTCCTTCAACTTCTTACTTAGAAGTCAAATAGCTGTAAAACCTAGAAAACTTTAATTTGGGATAGGTTCTAAATGATCATCTTAATGATGCTCTTGAAGCATAGCAGAATTCTAAAGTGCCTCTCAAATCATCAAAAATATCAAGTAATTTTCAAATTAAGTATTGCTTATTCTTATATTTTTAGAATTGGGTAAATCTAGTAATTTTTTTTCTATGTCTTAGTCCATTTTCTGTTGCTGTAACTGAAGGTGATAATTGAGTATAAAGAATGGAGATTCTGGAGGATGGGAAGTCCAAGGGCAGGCACCAGCATCTGCTCCACAACTGGTGAGGGCCTTCTTGCTGCATCATAACATGGCAGAAGGCATCAAATGGGAAGATAGAGCAAGAAAGCTACTTTCTTCCAGTTCTTAAAAAGCCATTAATGCCACTATAGGGGCCCCACCCTCTTGACCCCAGTTATGTCTCAAAGGCCCTACTTCCAAATACCATCAACATATGAATTTGCAGATTACACCAACTATGGCTACATCCCATAATGTAATGTTGATTAAACACTATATTAAAAATAGAGACTAGCATGCCATTTTTCTATTCCATGGAGAGATAAATGAGATTTAGATAACTATGGCAGACTTCAAGCAAGGTTATATTGCTACCAACATTTCCTTCATAAATGTGACTATATTTTAAAGTATTGTCAGCCTTGTTCCACTGAGAAGATCCACATTCAACCTATACTCCCTAATTTCTGCTCACATTCTAATATTCAAGGCACTTAATTCTTTGGTTACTGTTTTCAGCCACTGTCTACCCCGTGAAGGCTTACCACTGTATCGAATAAGAAAATACTGTGAGAATTATGTGATTGAATCAATCTTATTTTTTCATCTTGAACATAACATAGACTCATCATACAAAATAGGAAAATACAGAAAAGCCGGAAGAACAGTAAATTATCTATTACCCTTTCAGCCAAAGATCAGGAGGATGGAAGTTCCCTTCGCAAGACCTGATCAATAACCCTCTACTTGTTTGATGGTGTCATTAAGAAAGGAGAAGGGTTCTGACAGCTGTCAATCAAGTATTAAGGAGGATGCAAGGCTGAGTAAGGAAGTGACTTGACTGTCTTGTTCCTGGTGTCATGCATTTGTGCAGTTCCTGAGCAGTTGTAGTTAGAGGTTTTCATAAGCCTAGAAGTAGGAAAGACCCGAGAGACAGTTTGGCAACTCTGACAATGAGCTCTAAGGTAATGTCAATAACCTGACACTCATGAAGTACTTACATATCTGTGTGATAGCATCTCTCAATCTGTGCAAGCCCTCGAGCTGGGTGCTCACACTGCATCCATTTCCGAGGGAAAGAAAGTGGGACTTGACACTAAATAACTTGCCTAAAATCACACATGTAAGCTGCAGAGTTAGAGTTGGAGCTTGGATCACCCTTCAAAGCACCACTCTTAAGCCCTAGAGGGCCTGACTTTTGAAGACTCCAAGGGGCCCAGGTGAAAAAAGTATCTGCACAGCTTTAACAGTGTTTGTAAAAAGTGGATCTGGGGCAGGGGATGTGACTCAGTGGTAGAGTGCTTGCTTAGCATGTGTGAGGCTCTGGGTTCAACCCCAGTACCACCCCCCACCCCCACCCCGCCAACACACACACACAGTGGATCTGAGTCTTTCCTTAAAATAACTCTTTACAATTCTAAGAAGACAAATCAGATTTTCATTAAAATCAATTTGACTTACAGACAATATTTTTATACTACACCATATATATGATCCAGTAGATTCTTGCTTTTCTAGGTTTATGTTCTTCATCTGTCAGTTCCCTGTATAAATAACAGAGAACATTTATAATAATGCCTAATGTTCATCAAGAACTAGCATTAGGGCTGGGGTTGTGGCTCAGTGGTAGAGCACTCGCCTAGCATGTGTGAGGCCCTGGGTTCGATCCTCAGCACCATATAAAAATATAATAAATGTATTATGTTTGTCTACAACTAAAAAATCATATATAAAAAAGAACTTACTATTATTATAGCTGTCACCATTATAAAGTATCTACATTTTTATTGTGATAAAATATACATAATAAAAGTTACCATTTTAACCATTTTTCAAAAGTGTAGAGTTCAGTGGTTTAAGTACATTCACATTGTTGTACAAACATTCATTTCAGAATTTTTTTCATTTTACAAAACAGAAACTCTGTATCCATTTAACATTAACAACCCATTTCCTCCTGCCACCAAGCTCAGGCAACCACCTTCCAACTTCCTGTCTCAATGAATTTGACTACTCTAAGTGCCTCCTACCAGTGGAATCTTCAGTGTTTATCCTTTGTGTCTGGCTTATTTTGCTTACATAATATCTTTGAGGTTCATTCATGTTATAACATGTATCAGAATTGCCCTCCCGCCACCCGTTCTCTTTGTTTTTTATTTATTTATTTTTATTTTTTTTATTTTTACTGGAGATTGAACACAGGGACACTCAGCCACCGAGCTACATCCCCAGTCTTTTAAAAATTATTTTTATTACTTTTTTATTTTTAGTACCAGGGATTGAACCCAGGGATGCTTAACCATTTAGCCATGTCCCCAGCCCTTTTTATTTTGAGACAAGCTCTCACTAAGTTGCTGAGACTGGCTTTGAACTTGCCATTCTCCTTTCTCAGCCTCCTGAATTGCTGGGATTACAGGGGTGCACCACTATGCCTGACAGAAATTCCTCCTAAAACTGAGTAATGTCCATCGTGTGTTTATACGACATCTTGTTTAACCATTCACCCATCAATGGACACTTGGGTTGCTTTCACACTTTGGCTATAGTGAACAATGCCCAAGGAACATGAGCGTACAACTCTCTGTACATGGTCCTGCTTTCAGTTCTTCTCTGTCTATATCCAGAAAAGGAATTGCTAGATAATGTGGTAATTCTACTTTTGACTTTTTCAAGACCCACTGTACTGCTCTCCCCCATGTACATTCCCACCAGCAGAGCACATGCACTCTAGCGTCTCCACATCCTCACCAACACTGGATCTCTGTTTTCTTTTTTCTCTCTTTTACATCCTGTAGAAGTTATCCTAACTGGTATGGAGTAGAATCTCCATGTCGTTTTGATTTGCCTCTCCCTAGTGGTGGGTGACACTGAACATCTTTTCATGGGTTTATTAGCCATGTCTTTTTGGAAAATCTCTATTCAAGTGCTTTACTGATTTTTGAACTGGACTTTTGGTTGTTGAGTCGTAGGAGTTCTTAAACATTCTGACATAAATTTGCAAATGTTTTCTTCTATTCTGTGGGTTACCTTTTCACTGTGGGTAGAGTTCTTTGATGCCCAGCAGTTTTTAATTTTGATGAAGTTCAACTTATCTACTTCTCCTTCTCTTTTTGCCTGTTCTTTTGGTGTCACATCCAAGAAATCATTGCCAAATACAGTTATGAAGTTTTCCTCTTGAGTTTTCTTCTAAGAGCTTTCTAGTTTTAGCCTTTATGTCAAGGTCTTTGCTCTTTTTTGAGTTAATTTTTATGTGAGTAAAGAAGTCATGACCCAACTTCATTATTTTGTCTGTAAGGTATTTACTTATATCACCACCGTTTAACAGGTTAAGAAATCAAGATCAAATAAATTTCCCAAGGTCACAGAGTTAGTAAGTCATTGAGATAGGACTGAAACCCAGGTCAACTGAGTGTTTATAGGAACTGGAGCTTAATTTTTTGCCATTTACAATTTCAGTTGTTATACATTTATGTTTGAAACATGTGGCTGGTCAAAGTTTTGATGCTAAATGGTTTGGTCAGGAATCAAGACTTGTTATAACTTTGCACTAATGAGAAAATTCAGACCACTTCACAATTCTCTTTTTTTAAAAAAATATTTTTAGTTGTAGATGGACACGATACCTGTATTTTGTTTATTTATTTATTATTTTTATGCGGTGCTGGGGAATGAACCCAGTGCCTCACACATGCTAGGCACGCACTCTACCACTGAGCCAAACCCAAGCCCTTAGATTCTCTTCTTTATGACCAGGAACACATGGTTGCTAAAGATAAACGGCAGTGAGAATATTATTCATACAGAATTTCAGAAATGAAACCTGCAGAGTAGGGGACTGACTGAGAGTGGCAGTGTTTATTCAGGCTGATTGAAGGCAGGTGGGAGCTAGAGAAGACTTTCCAGGCACAGCTGCCAGTGGCCTCTCCCCTTCCCACCCTGCCCCCACCTGTACTCCAGTTGCGCTCACCTGGCAGCCCCAAGGCTGGCTCCCATCACACCTGCACAGATGTGAAAATAATGGGCAGTCACCCTGTGTCTAAGGCTTGGGCTGTGCCAGAGCACACTGACTCCAGCAAGCTGACTGGGGGACAGGAGGCACCAGCTGTGCATATTGAGAGGACTTCTGTCTGGAGCTGGCACCTCAGTGCACAGGTGGTCAGGAGTGAGTGCAGACATTACTGGTTCTTTCCACTGAACTGAACTTGTTAGTGACTTAGTAACTGGTGAGTAGTCACTAAGTAAACAGTGTCCAGAACAATACCCGACACATAGCAGACACATAACAAACCATCTCGGATGAGCACATAAGCTGCCAGTGTGTATCGGGGCCACGACCTCTATTCAACAGAAGTGCCCAATCTAGTGAACGAGGTCAAGTTGTATCCCAGTGACACTTGATATAAGGCAGTCTATGAGAAAAGCTGAGATAAAATTTATGAATATGCTGTGGAAGTGTGAAGAAGGTAGTGATTGTGACTGATCTTTTATATTATTATTTTAATTGCATGTATCTATGGGGTATGGTGTGATGAGTCAATATATACAGCATATAATGGTAAAAACAGGGTAGTTAGCATTTCCTACTCCTTTAACATTTTTTAAGGTTTTGATTAAGCTGGGCTCAGGGCACCTGTTGTCCAGTTACTTGGGAGACTGAGATGGGACAATTGCTTGATCCTATGAATTCAAAACCAGCCTAGGCGACATGGAGAGACCCTGTCTAAAATTATACATGTACGTCACATATATGCATGTATAAATTTTTTATTAATATGTAACAATCGTACATATTTATGAGGTACAGTGTGATGTTTCAATATATATGTAGAACATGGGCTGATCGAATCAGGTAATTGACATTTCCACCCCCTCGTCTTTATGTTGTGCTTGTGTTTGGAGTTTTTGAGCTTCTCTCTTCTGGGTATTCACAAAAGAGATAATAGGTTATTGTGAACTATAGTCAATGGAACTTATTTCTTCTCCTCTTTTTCTTTTGGTGCTGAGGTGGAACCCAGGGCCTACACTAGGTAAGTGCTCTATCACAGAGGCACATCCTTAATGATATTTCTTCCATCTAACTGCATCTTGGTATCTGTTATCCATTCTTTCTCTATCTCCCTTCCTCTCCACTTCCACCCAGCCTCTAATAATCACTATTCTACATTCAGATCTGCTTTCTTTTTTAGCACCCATATACGAGGGAGAGTAAACGCCCATGACGTATTTGTCTTTATGCGTCTGATTTATTTCACATAACATGATGTTCTCCAGTTCCATTTATTCTGCTGCAAAGGATAGGATATCATTCTTTTTTAATAGCCAAATAATATTCCATCATATGTATGTATATATATGGGTGTGTATGTATATACATGTTTATATATATATGCATATACATACATACGTATACCACACTTTCTCCATTTATCATTAGATTGGCGCCTACATCAATTTTGTATTTCTCTTTTTAGCTATTGTGAATAGTGCCACAAAAAACATGGCAGTGCAGCTATCTCTTTTGTATGCTTATTTCCCTTCCTTTGGATATATACTCAGCAGTGGGGTTGCTGGATCATGTGGTAGTTCTATTTCTAGTTCTTTGGGGAACCTCCATACTGTTCTCCACAGTGGCTATACTAATTTACATTTCCACCAATAGTGTTTATGAGTTTCCTTTTCCCTACATCTTCACCAGCACTTATTATTTTTTCTTTTTTATTATAGCCATTCTAATTGGGGTGAGATTATACCTCATGATAGTTTTTATTTGCATTTCCCTGACAGCTAATGATGAGTATTTTTTCATAAATTTGTTAGTCATTTGAATTTCTTCTTTTGAAAAAATGTCTCTTTACATCATCTGCCTATTTTTTAATTGGATGTTTTTTGTTCTTGACTATTGAGAGTTCCTTATATATTCTGGATACTAATCCTTTTTCAGATGAATAGTTTGCAAAATTTTTCTCCCATTCTGAGGTTGTATCTTTGCTGTGCTGAGTGTTTCCTTCACTGTGCAGAAACTTTTTAGTTTGATATAATCTCCTTTGTCTGTTTTTGCTTTTATTATCTGTGACTTTGGAGTTTTATCAAAATCTTCACCTATACCTATGTGACCACATTTGAGTGGGAAAAGCTAGAGTGGCTTCTTGGAGGAGGCGGAATTTGAGTGGAGTCTGGTGGTAAAAATAAATGGAGAGAGACCTTCTTAGGCATAGGTAAGCTGGGGCCTGGAGGGGAGATGGAGAAGAGGAAGTTCAGGGTAATTCAACAGGTATGCCTCTGACCAGAAATACACCTGAAGAAGTGGGTAAGGGCTGAATTGTGGAGGGCTTTGCCTCCCAGTCTCTTTGCTCCTCTGTGGACTCCTGCTCACAAGGCCTGGGCCACCCTCAGCAGTAAGGTGGCAGCTGGCTGTCCAGGCCAACTTTGCCCTTCCTGGGGACTCCAGCTGAGCAAGTCCCTTGTTAAGAGAAGTAGCCACATATGGTGGACTGGGGATAACAGGCCACTCGGCGCTCACTAACTGCTCATCTCAGAAGAAACCCAAAGATGGTGGTTGTGGGAATGGCGGGGTGTTGGCACAGCCAAGGCAGCCTGAAAGGCTGAAGTCGTCCTCAGACAGCTCCTGCTGGCGCATTTACTTCCCCGTCCCAGGGACTCCCTTCCCAGCTCCCTCTGTCTCCTTTTATCTTTTAGAATAATTCTGAGTGGGTGGTTAGGCCTAGGATAACATTGGTGAATGACAAGAAATATGGAAAAGAAGAGGGAGGCAGCATAAAGCTAGTAAATTTTTAACATGTTTCCTATTTATAATCTAATCATTTTGCAAACGATTTGATTTCATTAAAAGAGAGGAGAATTACTTTTATGTTTTATCTAGCACCCTTGAACCGCCATTATTAGCATCTTCATCTATTATCTTCCAGTCTCCCACCAAAACTGTACATACTTGACACACTTTTTTTCTTTTTTCTTTTTCTCTTCTTTTTTTCTCTTTTCATACTGGAATTGAACCTACTGGCACTTTACCACTAAGCTACATCCCCAAACCTGTTTATATTTTCTTTTGAAGCAGGGTCTTGCTAAGTTGCTGAGGGTCTTGCTAAATTGCTGAGGCTAACCTCAAACTTTCAGTCTTCCTGCCTCTGCCTCCCAATTCACTGGGATTACATGTGGTGCACCACCACACACAGCAAGACATGCTTTTACGAAGTTGTAATTAAGCTGTAGATTTTGTTATCTTGCTTCGTTTCCCCTTAGAATATCATTCAGCACATTGGAAATGACTGAATGGAGGCCACCCTGACTGCTGTCTTTGGGAGCCCTGAGCAGGCCTCATTGCTAGAATGCTTCAGTTCGTACACTGAGATGGGACATTATCAACCAACTTCACAGGGGTCATTTGAAAAATGACTAAAACCAGCAAGGTAGAAAAAAACTTGAAGAGGCTGTGATAGACAAAATACTGGTCCCTAAAGATGTCTATACCCAAATCCCTGGACCTGGGAATATGTTAGGTCACATGTCAAAGGGAAATTAAGGTTGAGATGGAAATCAAGTTGCTGATCAGATGATTTCAAAATGGAGAGATTATCTTGTATCATCTGGGTGGCCTAGTATGATCACAAGGATTCTTTAAAGTGGAAGAAGGAATTAGTAGGGAGAACTGGAGAGACCACAGCACAAGAAGGACTCAGCCCAGTGTTGCTGGCTTTAAGGAGGGAGCCACAAGCCAAAGAATGCAGGGGTTCCCTAGAAGCTGGACAAGCTTCTTCCCCAGAGCCTCCAGCAGGAACACAGACCTGTTGACACGTTGATGTTAGCTCAGTGAGACCTTTTCAAAACTTCTAACTGCCAAGACTGTATGATAATGCAGTTGTACTGTTATACCTGACAAGAACGAGATCATCCCAGCCGTTCACGTAACACCAAAAGAAGCCTTTATTATAGCTGGCCAGCGACGACCACCCATACCCCTAAAAGCGGTGTGGAGGGGAATCGTGCCCTAGTTCCTTCATTGTCAGCATTTATAGGGAAAATGACGTGTGAGTGGGGTGTGCAGTATAGTCACTGTTACTAGCCAATGCAAGCAAGCCGCACTACAGAAGCAGATGTTAGCGATTAGCAGTTAGCTATCTCTCCCTCCTGATGGTGCATTTAGGCCTTTAGGGACTTTCCAACTTCCTTAATTTAAAGGTCACCCTCTGTTTCCAGGAATTGTTTGTTCCATTTCTGGGACATGGTATTTGAGAATTCTATTTCTTGGGGACTGTTAGCAGTGTCATTCGAATGTCTAATGTGCATGATCTGCTACAGCAGGCTCAGGGAACAAATGCAGGGGCCAAGATCAGCTTCCAAACAATAAAAAAGAAAAATGTAAATAGCCTGAATTCCAGGATAAGGGCTTCCAAACTCTTCTTGGCAACTCCCTACACCTCAAACATGCTGCCCAGTAAGCTCCAGAACCAGGTGCTTCAGAAACACTCTTTAGTAACAAGAAACAAGGACTCCTGTCCAGACTTACATAGCATATCACACTGTCCACACAGGGGCCAGAGTGGCTTGCAAGAGACTGACCCTTGCTGCATTCACAGAAGACTAACTGAAGCAAAGATTTATAGGAAGGAAATGAGGTTCTGGATCCACCCAGAAAAGGACCCCCGTCTAGTGGCTCCCATGATTCCAGAGATCACGTCAGGGTTCAAAGCAGAAAGGAGACAGCATGCCACCCTTGCACAGCTGTCTCTTTTGTAAGGAAGCCAATACTCCCCAGAAGCTTCCCCTTGGGTCCTGTTTGCCAGAACTACATCACATGACCACTCCCAGATACAATGGTGTCGGGAAAGAAAATATCTGGGAAAGGGAGTCTGTCAACAAGAACTGGGGCTTCTGTTACTAAAAAGAAGTGAGGGGAACAAGTGTTATGCAATCGACTCAGTCTTCCACACAAGGGACAAGATGAAGGAGAAAAGACCTAGTACTTGCTGACCACCTACTATGTGCTAAGTTTTGAGCACATACTTTATGCACTGCAGCTCATTTAATACTCAGAGTGAGGACACTGAGTGAAATTGCTGAGTGATTAACTTGTCTAAGGACCTGTCCTCAGCAAGGGTGGAGCTGGACCTCCAGGCCTCTGCTCTGCCTCCTTCACTGCAATCCCCCCAAGGCCCAGCAGGAGTGCTAGGAGATTAGACCCTCTCCAGGGAGCAGGGAGGCCAAGAGGACTGAGAGGAAGAACCCTCTCACCTTGCCATAAGCATGCTCACTTAGTGAGACACATTTAGTTTACAATATTTCATTTACATACACACACACACACACACACACACAAAACCCACAAACCTAAAAGGTAGGTATTATGTCAGTATTTATATAACTCAAATGGCTGAGAAGTGGTGAGGTTGGGATTAGAACTGTTCATTTGTACAGTTATTAATTTCCCAATAAAGTGGCCCTATTATTGCCAGACACTGTGAAATCTGACTCTCTGGGTTATTTGATTCTAAACCCTGTGAACTTTCTACTCCCTTTACCATGCTATTAGCTCCACTTTTAGAGGGAGGTTCAGAAAGACTCCAGGACTTGTCCAGGATCATAAAACTCCTGTGTGGCAAAATGAGCCTGGAACCCAGACGCCCTGCCTTGCATCTGGGGCACTTCCCCAGGCTTCCTCATAAGCTCTCTTCCCTCCAATCTTTCGCTTGTACTTTCTGGACCCACTCAATGTCTTCCTGTGTCCATTGTTCAGGCTCAGCAGGCCCATAAGACTGAAGTGAAAAGGCAGAGCTAGAAAGGAATTTGGTGCCTGCAGAATGGGGAAGCCATTGAACCTCTGGATCATTGAACATCTGATTTAGCTAACGCTGGTACTCTCTAAACTTTGGTCTTTTTGTTATAATACACTTTCTTTCTTGTTGAATAAACCTGTTGAGTCAGGTTTTACTGAATCCTAACAAGCGTGAACACACTGGTGTCTCTAATCTCACAGTTTTTACTCCCGGGACACTTGTTGAGGCAAGACTGTCATTTCTCTTCCTTTGACATCAAGCTGTTTCATGGTGCTTAGTCTTGGTTCATAGACAAGATGATAAGTTCTTGAAGAGTAGAAGGCTTTGCACTGATGTGTTTTGAAGTCCTGGATTCTGGTTTTTACTCCACTGGTAACTAGCTAAGCCATTTACCCTCTGTTGTGGTTCTACTGTGTCCACAAAAGTTTGTTGGAAATTTAATCCCTAGTGCAACAGTGTTGAGAGGTGGGACCTTCAAGAGGTGGTCAAGATTAATGTCATTATCATGAGATTGGGCTGTTATCAAGGGAGTGGGTTCCTAATAAAAAGATGTATTCAGCCCCCTTCCCATCTCCTTTCCACCCATCTCCCACATGTGTGCCTGTGTGCAAATGCACACATTCTCCCTTCCTTCTTTTTTAGCCAAGGAATGACGTAACAAGAAGGCCCTCACCAGATTCTGGACTTCCCAGTCTCAAGAGGGAGGGGTGGGGGGAGAGAGAGAGAATATCTTCTGTTCTTTATAAATTACCCAGTCTCTGGTATTCTGTTACAACAGCAGAAAATGAACTAAGACACCCTTTATTTTTCCAGTCTGTGTTCTTGCCTTGGTGAGCTACTAAACCAAGGAGTGGTACGTAAGTGTTATCTTTATGCTAATTCTCATTGGAACATGGTGGATCACTTTCATGGAGCATCAAAAAATACATGATATATGTTTCCATTTATATGAAGTTCAAGAACAGAAAAAAAATAGTCTGTAATGCTAGAAATCAGAATACTGATTGGTGGGTGGAAGGAGTAGCTCATAGGAGCTATTATGAAGTAGCATGAGGGAACTTTCTGGGCTGATGAAATGTTCTGCATTTGGCATATATGCATATGCATGTATGTATATATATATGTATATATAAATATGTGCACCTATGCCTTTGTATATATAAACACATATATAATTTTTGCCTCAATTTTTTTAAATGTTTTTAAAAAGAATGGACTCTGATATCATAATGAGTTCAGTACCCAAGAATGCGATGATTAATTAGTGATGTCTGCCATGGACAGGGGGAAAGTGAGAGATGTCAACACAAGTACCACGTTTGCCATTCTTATGCTTCACTGCTCATCTTCCGAGAGAAGTTTCTGCATCATTTAAGTGTCTACCTTAGAGCTTTAAAATGAGGTGAAAGTTCTTTGTACAATGTCAATCCCTAGCCAAGTGTAAAATGTTGTGTACATTTATTCCCTGCAATGTCCTGCATAGCAGGACTGACTTTGGCAGGAAGCTTCCCCCCAAATTCTCCCTAGCTGAAATGAAATGCAGCAGAGAGCAGAGCCAAATATTTTCAAAATGCCAGGCTCCCCATGAACAGGATCATGGCTTTTCTGTCCCCTCATTCATATTACAAACATTGAGTGCTGATGTTCACTTACACCCTGGCTTTCCCATTGTGCAGAGCCATGTTTGATGGGACTAAAATGATTTCCACAGGCCAAACTAAGTAATGCATTTTCTTCTGAGGCTTCACCCTTTCCTAATGCTCTATTTCAGGATGGGGTCTGGGATCTGTCATTTCTCCTTCCCCTTCCAACTGCAAATCTGCTGGGGCCTTTCAGGGCTTTGCTCTATAGGCTCTGGGTTTATGTCTATGAGCCCAGGCATCTGTTTTCGGTGCCTTCTGGATTACTGCTGAGGATTGTGCTAACCAGCCTGTATCACTGGGCGGCTCAGGGCTCTGCAGCTGTGCTCTTTTCTGACTGGTGTCCCCACAGAGGGAGCAGGACAGAGCCTGGCAACCATACCTGTACTTCCGAAGCCAGCCAGCCAGCCAGGCCCAGAGGCAGATCCAGCCTGGGTATTCAGCCAAGAGATATCTCCGAGGCCTCCTGCGGACGTGGCCCCCTGACACCATGTACAGGCTCCGATGTGCAGGTCAGTTGGGGAATAAGGGGGTGAACGCCAGTCTGCCCACTTCTCATTCGGGTGGGAGGGTGTGTTTTCCGTCAAGACCTGAAGCATCAGGAGTTCAGGCCCAATTGTGTATTAAAGCAAAGTCCCCAAGCTTGGTAGCCTACCAGTCTCTGTCACAGACATGGCCCTTTATCCTCCCTCAGCACTTGCAAAGGGAAGGACAGACTGAAGTCTTGCCTTCACACCTCACACTCCACATCCCGATCCAGAACTTTCTTCCCGAACTTCCCCACTCAGGGGCCTCAGAGATCATCCAACTCCCACTATTTATAAGGTAAGAAAAAAATGGGGCCCAGAGAAACAAAGTATTTTTCCAAAAGCAGAACTGGGGCCAGAAGTCAGATCCCCTGTACCCTCTTGCCAACATTCCCTAGCTCCCCATCTGAGGTCATTTCAGGTTCTCCAGGACCTCTTGAAGATGGCGGCTCTCCAGCACAACTCCCTTCGGAGTGAGATGGACACCCTTCTGCAGAACTGAGACCCCAAATGCACTCTGCAAAAGCTTAAAAATAAAAACGGGAAATGGGTGTTGGAGTCACCAGGCTTAGTGGGCGCGCGCACACGCACACACACACACACACACACACACAGAGCTAAATTTGAAATATTTGAGACATACTTCAACTAAAAAAGTATTCATTGTTTATCTGAAATTCAAATATAACTGGACATCCTGTATTTTATTTGGCAAACCTACTGGGGATGAGAGGTAAGCTGGAAGATTTGCCAGTACCCGCTCTGCTATTTGCCATCTCTTCAGCATCAACAAACAGCAGGACTAGAAGAATTCTGGCTTTCTTTTTCCTTTATAGGTTTACCCTGGGAGAGTCAAGAAAACAACTCTCTCCCTAGTAAGTGGTGACTTGAAGCCAAATGAGAGATGTGGGCTCGTCCAATAATTGGCTTTACTTTCGTGGCAATCTGATGGTTGCAGGCAATTCCATTTATTTAACACTTGTGAGAAAGAGCCTCTTAGTCAAAAATGTGTTTATCACTGGATGGGGCTGAGGCAGAGCAGGCCACTCACTGCCCCATTGCCTGGGCCCAACATCTTCAAGAATGGAGGCTCCACCGGGCGCAGTGGCACATGCCTATAATCCCAGCTGCTCTGGAGGCTGAGGGAGGAGCCAGCCTCAGCCACTCAGTAAGACCCTGTCAAAATAAAAAAGGCTGAGGATGTGGCTCAGTGGTAAAGTGCTCCTGGGTTCAATTGCTGTAACCAAAATGAGAGAGAGAGAGAGAGAGAGAGAAATGAAAGAAGAAAGAAAAAGAAAAAGAAAGAAAGAAAGAAAGAAAGAAAGAAAGAAAGAAAGAAAGAAAGAAAGAAA
>JAJEJO010004837.1:194160-218090 GCA_020662805.1 Glaucomys volans | reverse complement strand
AAAGAAAGAAAGAAAGAAAGAAAGAAAGAAAGAAAGAAAGAAAGAAAAGAAAGAGTAAGTTAGTTCTTCTTAACATCAAAATATGTCACAGACCCCTCCATGGGAGTCAAATGGCTGAAGTACGTGGTCTGAGAAAAGATACATGTACATGTGCACCTGGAGACCCTTGTCATAGCTTTTTCTCCTCTTGAAGGAAGGCCCTCAAGCTGGAGAAACAGTGGTGAGACTAGTGAGAAACCACCTGCCCAATGGTCCCTTCCACTCTCCTGCCTCATGTCTCAGAGCTCACCACCTTCATGAGGTAGTATGTTCTCTGGTCCCTTTGTTCTGCCCCTATGAGGTATCCTCCCCACCCTTCAAGCTCACATCTTCTCCAAAGGCTTTTCTGACAACTCCAGTCCATACTGAACTTGTTTTCTATCCTCACTGACACCCAGGGCCACACAGTTGAGTACAGAGGAGCTTTGTCTATCCAATAGACTGAGTGTCCCTCTGTATCCACCCTCCTGCCTGACAGAGGGGAAGCCTCCAACAAAAACTTGATTAATGACTAGATGGAGAAGGCCCACAGAAGCAAGCAGAATATATCCACTACCGTTGGATCCCTTCTCCTGAGGCAGAATGAACTTTCCACCCAACTCCAAGGAAACAGCCATGTTTCTTGCATGAGGAAGACCCAGTTCTTGGGAATGGTGAAGTAGAAGAAACGAGCTTGTAGCATAAGACCAGAAGGCTCAGTCTGATTTCTTAATCCCTTTTATCTTCTAATTGTCTTCCTTTATGGGCATTACCCAAAGCCAAGATTAGTGTAAGTGGGGGAAATTGTTATCTCCAAAACTCTAGATCGGAGACCATATTTCTACCAATAACTCCTGACTTGTCCTTCAGGACACATCAAGGATTCTGTGCTGCTTCAGGACAGTCAACATAATGTGCCAAAGAGTCTCAGACCACAACAGGATCTTTCAGGTGTGCCCCCAAATTACCATCTCCTGCCTGTCTTCCCTCCATTTTGGATTCAACAAGAAAAATCTTTTGAACAAGGTACATGTTGTTTTGGAGACTAGTTCTCAAATATTTGGATTTTAACACCTTAAAATGGATTTTCCCAAAATAAGGTCTAAGGATTCTATGTTCCATTGTCCTCCTCTGTAAAATGAGGGGGTTACTCTGTGCCAGCACTGTCCAAGAGTACTTTCTGAAATGATGGAATGTTCTCTATATACTGTCCAATACAGTAACCATCAGCCACTTAAGTCTAATGAGCATCTGCTATGTAGTTACTGCAACCATGAAACTGAGCTTTTAATTTTATTTAATTTTAATTAATTTACATCTAAATAGCCACATGTGGCTAGTGGCTACTACATTGAGTAGTATAGGTATAGACTCTAGATTTTAGATAATTTCTTAGGTCTGTTCTACTTGAATATTCTTTAATCCTTTGGTTTTGTTGTTGTTGTTGTTATTGTTGTTGTTGTTGTTTTGAAACCAGGGATTGAACTCAGGGACACTCGGCCACTGAGCCACATCCTCGGCCCTATTTTGTATTTTTTATTTAGAGACAGGGTCTCACTGAGTTGCTAAGGGCCTCGCTAAATTGCTGAGGCTGGCTTTGAACTCGAGTTCCTCCTGACTCAGCCTCCCAAGTCGCTTGGATTACAGGCGTGCGCCACCACACCCAGCTCCAATCCTTTGATTTTTTTTCTAGCAATATCATATGGGGGAAAAAAATGGGTTTTGGAGCCAGAAATCAGTATTGCAATGGTTGTTCTCTCATTTAAAAGATGTAGGATCTTGAGCAACTCCTGAGTTTCTGTTTGCTCATCTCTGTAATGGCACATCAAGATCTACCTGGTTACTGCACAGTAGATCATTGTGATCTGTCTGCAAGCTGCTCCATACTACAGGGGTTTACCTGTCCATATTATTCTTGGGAACTGGAAGTATTAAAAGAGTCAGAAGTTGCCTTTGGTAAGGGAGATGGGAAACGATGATTGGGGGACAATAGTGGGCAAAAACTTGGGCCTTGGTGGTAGCAGGGTACATGAGAAAAGAAAAGGAAAACAAGAGCCCAACATAATATAAAGGTAATTTTTCTGAAATCAAAAAGGAATTTTCCAGAAACAATGGCAATGCCAGGCCAAATCCTGTCCTTGGGGAAAAGATTCGACTAGGATAAATACATAATCTAGGGAGTATAGAATAACATGGCAGGTCCTCTGAGCCCGGTGCCATCGCACATCCCAATCACATACCTCACTTGAGTATAGCCTCTGGTGCCAGAGACTTCTGGTCATACCTTGTCTACATATAATTTGTCTACATGAAACATGTTGGTCAGGGAATTGTGTTTCTCTTTGAAAATACTCTGGTCTATACATCAGTCTCTATGTACTTTGCTAATGTGAGTCAAAATTCCTGAGGGCACTTGATTCTGGGGCACTGAAGAAACCAATATATGGGCCAATCCATGTTCTGGGGATGGAGAACTCACCCTTGTAATGGCCCTGTGTGGGGACCCACTGCCCTTCCCCAGGTGGCATGCTATCTCACCATTGCCTAGACCGTCCCTCTTCAGAAGTCCTTCTGTCTCCAATAAATATTCTTAGACTTTGATGCCCTAGGATCCCAGAATACTGGACAATAAATTGCAGAGCTTCCCTTTTGAGGGGTAAATTAACACTGTACACCTATGAGATTAGTGGCTTCACTAATGGATGGCATCTACCACGGAGCTGTCACAGTCGGGCAGGAACAGGGAGGCAGTATAGAATAATAACTAAGCCTGTGGACATTAGCACCAGGCTCCAAGCTATATGACCTCTTTGGGTCTCGGGTTCCTCATTTATAACATGGAGGTGACCATACCACCTTTACTTCACAGGGTCATATGTGGGAGTTAAATGGGATAATGCAGTACCTGGTACATAGTAAGTACTCAATAAATGTTAATTATAAACCATCCCAGCTCTTGTTTTTTAAGCATAATTACTAACTGATTGCAATGCCCAATTACCCATAATCACAGGGGCTGAAAAAAAAAATCAATGTTTTAAGAAGTAAATGGAGCTCAGAGGCTATAACTTGAACCAGACTGATGTTTTAATTGGTTTTAAACTTTCTCTCCCCTTGGCCTCCCTCCCTTTGCCAAACACTTTATCCAGAGAAGTAGCAAAAGTCCTGACTCCAAGCTCCAAGTCCCCCAACAACGTGGCAAGACGCTGGTCCAGTCAGTCGCTTATATTCTCTGCCTCCTTGGTTTGCCCCTCTGTAAAATGCGAGTAAGGGTGTCTGCATTCCTTGCTCCCTGGTTGTTGTAGAAAAATCACAGGAGAGGACAGAGGTAAAAAAAGCTCTCTGAAAGCTCTGAATTGCTATCCCAATGCAACCCCATATTTGAGATACAGAGAGGCGAAGTTCTGTGGGCTTTTTTTAACAACTGAAACTTCCAGTACTTTTCTTACAAACCCGTTTTTATTAAACATAAACAAATGAGCCAGATAATAACATTTACTAAGATCCATCACATAGATTGAGTTACGTATTCAGTTCACCTGGGATGTGGCCAAAGAGCAGATGATTCTGTCTCCCCTACCACAATGCCCCCATCTCAACTTAGGCACTGATGTGTCACCTAGTTGAGTATGGAACCATATGATTAGAGTTGCACTTTCTCCACCCTCAGAAGTGTATCTAATTTCAGGAAGGATACACCTGCAGTCTGATTTGATCCCAAAGGAACATTCTAGAATACTCCACTCCTGATGGAGTGGAGGTCCCTCGGGGACAAGTCCAATGTGGCCTTGGGCCACCTAAATTGAGGAATCCCTGTGACTCATCAGGCTTCAGGCTTCCCTGAGCCACTAAAACCTGGGCACACTTTGGAACCTGCACCTGCGTCATGGCCACCAACACTCTCTCAGCATCATCACAAACCAGAGTAGGCTTCAGGAGCCAATGGGCAAAGGCAGGAGGCAGGGAGCAGCTCCACTCACAAGCATTCAGCTCTTGACCCAATGCACGCGGAAGGAAATGATGAGGGCAGGTGAGGTTGGGGTGCATTGAGGAAAGGTGAGGCTGGCTGGGGGAAGGAGGAGGAGCTCCTGGGAGTCTAGCGCTCCATCTCACACAGGGCCCCTGAAGGCTTCCAGAGCCCCTGATTGAAAGACAACCCTGCTTTGTTCCACAGAGCTGCATGCTGGGAGTGAAGGGATTGCTAAAGCTTGGCTTCAAACAAGGAAGGTTTGCCAGACAGTTTCAGCAATAAATCTACCTTGAGTAAGTGATGAAAATAGCTTCAGGACCCTTTAAACCATCGATGAAAGATTTGTTAACTATGCTGGAGTCATCTGTTGACTCAGATCCTTCCCAAGGGTTGCAGACAGGGTAAATGTAGAGAGCTGAGCAGCAATCCCACCTCACTGCACACCTAAGGGATTTTCCTCAAGTAAACAACCAGGAGACACCCAGGACATCCAAGAGCCTGCTGCAGACTGAGCATCTCTGTGACAACAGAGCAAGGCTGCAGGTCACACCACCACAGTCCCACAACTGACATCCACAAATCCCAGGCTGTCACGTTCTTTATCTTATTTGAGCTCCAGGCAACTCTGCAAGGAAGCGAGGGCAAGAAATTAGTATCCTTGTTTTACAGATGAGAAAACAGTGGTCAACAAAGCCTCTGCCCCTAGTCTCCTGACTCTGTTTCCAGCAACCAGCTGCCATTTCTGTAGAAGCACTACCAGAAAAAAATTGAAGTAAAGGAGGAGCAGCAGGAGGAACAAGGGCTTTGACTACTTTTGCTCAAAGAAGCAAGATAGGAGGCAATTTGGAGGCAGCAAGAGCACCAAGCCCATTCCTGGGGCTACAGGTTGACCCACTGTCCACTTTTGCAGGTCGACAGGATGAAGAAGAAGCTGGGGCTGGCAGACACATGAACCAGGACCCCGTAGCCAAAGACAGCCGTAGTCGGGAGACTCGCTTGCCGCCGCTCAGGAAGCAGCCCAGGCAGGAAGAGGAAGCTCAGGCAGAGGTACCATTTTAATGGGCTCTGTCTGGCATTGTTGTGCACTTAGGGAATTCTTCCTCCCTTTGCCATTATTTGGGGTCCTCCAGAGAAGAGACTTTTTTGACCCTTTTCACTGTGTCCCAAAGTGTCACTTGGGATATTCCTTGAAGAACACTGTCAGATGTTCCTTGAAGAAAAGGATTCCATAGCCAAGGACATGGGGGAAATGCTGCACACGTATTCTCAAGGAAAGTTACAGGACACACTTGGATATGCAGCACTTCAGGAAATCCTACTGTGAAGTCACCAGCCTAACCTCGTTAACTCCAGGTTTTCCAAATAATTGAACCACAGCTCCTCCCTTGACTCTCCACCCCATCTGTAGTCTTATCTAGGAAAAAGAGATCTTGGCCTTAAACACGGTACAAGAAATTCAACTAACTTTGAGCTGGGCATGGTAGCACATGCTTGTAATCTCAGCAACTTGGGAGTCTGAGACAGGAGGATCACAAGTTTGAAGCCAGCCTTGGCAATTTAGCGAGCAACCTAGCTCGCTAAATTGTAAGCAACCTAGCAAGACCCTGTCTCAAAATTTAAAAAAGGAAAGAAATTCAACTAACTTTGAATCTGAATGAATTCTTCTACAAAGTGGAGCTATAATCATATATTTCTCACAAGGTTACCATGGGGATTAAATGAGTTAAAAAGTAGAAACGCTTTGTCAACTCGAAGGCCTGTGCAGGGGAGTGGTATGAGATAACAGTTGTTCAGAGCAACGTAGACATTATCTGCTCCCATCTTGAATAAACTTGTTTGGTTTACAAGGTCATATGCCAAGGAGAATGTAAACAGGAGGAAAGAGCCACATAGCTAAAGAAGGGAGAGGAGATTTTATAATGGATAAAGACAATGATAGAAGCTCTTCATTTTGATTTTTATTTGTTAGAATTTTTTAAAGAAAGCACTATGCCATTCTTTCCATCATCAACAATAAAATATTTCATTGTTACACAGAGCTTCATATGTCTTCCCAGCTTGCAAAACCAATGTCATCCTCAGAACCACAAGTCTAGCCACAAGGGCTGTTATAGGAACCTGTTCTGTTGCTTTGTGACAGCCTGTTTACAGTTCTGTGTATCTGTCGTTCCCTAGGACACATCAGTGGAGAATCACCTTCACATACATGCTTCAGAGGAAAGACACAATGAAAAGACACAGCAGACCTCCAGGAGAGCCCTTGGGCATGCCCACATCAGTCATTCCTGGCTCCTGAGTGACAGATCCCACATTACATTTTATGGAAGGGCCTTCCCCAATAGGAAGGCTGATCTCAGTGGTAAGAAACCAAGATTCTTGCCCAGTTGATCCAGTTAAACCTAATTGTGCAGGGTTCACTTAAGAACACAAGCATGATGAATGTCACTTCCGTATGCCACTCACCTCAGAAAATAACAGCCAGAGGTGGGACATCTCCTTGCCTGGTACTTAACCATGCAAATTCTACAATCAGAATGCCTGGGTTCAAACTATCCACCACTTAATAGCTGTAATCCTGGGCAAATTATTTAATTTTGCTGAGGTTCAAGTTTCCTCTTCTGTTAAAGGAGGATAATCCTCTACATGAGTATTGTGGGGATTAAGTGAGTTAATGCATAATTCTCTTTTCACAGTTAATGCTCAATACATATTAGTTATTATTGTTGTCATTCTCTCCATCACCTGATTCAGACAGCAAGAACCCAACACAAATAATGATAGATTAGGACTTCCTGACCCTGCCTCAGCCCAAGCCGGGGCCATCTCAGTCCCCAGACCCTCCCAACTTTCTTCCTTTTGAAAAAAAAGTGATAAAAGTTGAAAGTCAACTGTCCATCTCCATACCCATAGCTAATAGGTTCTCATTCCCCTTCTGTTTCTACAGACAAACAAGGACATGTGAGACGGCACAGGGCCAGAGGCAGCCACTTGCTACAGGAGCCTCCTGCTGCAAGGTGCCTTCTCCCTCCAATAACTTCATCTGCCACTGGCTCAGAACAAAACACCCCTGGGGAAGTAAAGAGAAAAAAGGTGCGTGTGTGTGCACGTGTGTGCGCGTGTGTGTATGCATGTGTGCATGTGTGTGTGTGATCCCACTTTAGAAACAAGGTGACTCAAAGGGATGTCTCAACAGAGAACTAGTCTCTCTAGCTCAGAACTCAGCAGGTAGAGCTGGGAAAGAGCTGTAGTACCTTACTAAGTGCTAAAAATCATCACGTTCAAGGAATCCAGCTGCCCCCAATTATACCTTAAAGCATATGCTCTTCCACACTCTCTGTAGGGGCAACAGAATCCTTTGTTCTGTTAAAGGGCTGGAGATTCTTTTTTTTCTTTCAGTACTGGAGATTTAACCCAGGGGTGCTCTACCACTGAGCTACATCCCCAGAGCATTACGTTAGGTTTTTTTTTGTTCTTTTTTTTTTTTTTTTTCTAAGTTTGAGACAGAGGCTCACTAAGTGGTCCAGACTGGACTGGAACTTGTAATCCCTCTTCCTCAGCCTTCTAAGTAGCTGGGATTACACACATGTGCCACTGTGCACCCAGCAAGGACATGGGAATCATCTATAAACAAGTAAGGACAGAATTTGGCTTATAAACAAGTGACCCACTTCAAACTCCAAATGCGGGAGAACTTGAATCCAGAAACAGTTTGTTCAATTGAGGGTCTGTCTGCCTTTGCAAATATAGGGTAAATTTTGTAAGTTTATCAACCCCCTCAGAAATCAAGTAAGAACACCTTCCTCAGAGGTCCTTGACTGTCTCTGACCTGGTTCTGCCTTGCAATTCTCTATGGTCTTTGGTGATTTGGAGGTACCAGTGAGGAATGGGAACACTTATAGGTTCCAGAATGTTCGGCCCCATGGCAGCTGTGTGAATGAGAGCAGGTCATTCATGAACTCAAAGCCACAATGGCCTTATCTGTATGCCTGGATAATGATGCCAACCTTGCAAAGCTGATGGAAGGGTGAAAAAAAATGATGCATTTTGAGGAGAGACTCTTAGGTCCATATGGGAGCAACCACAACATTAATTAATTGTGAAGATTCTTGTCATCTAAAGTGTTCCTGAAGGAGCCACAGGCATCCAGGTGGTGCCGGGATGCTATTTTCAGTCTACTCAGGTTTTTCTCAGTTTTCCTGTGTCCGAGCTGCTCCATACCTCTCCACTCACACCGGAAGGGCCTCTATCTTTCCAGTTTCCTTTGGACCAGGAGCAAACAGCAGGCCAGAGTCACTGCAGGTCTAGGGAAAGCCCTGGATCTCACGCCTGGCTCAGCCCGGAATGAAGCCAGTCTCAGAGGAAAGGAGTTTCTTCCCTCAACCCAAGTATTTGTTTAACAGAGGAGAGCAATATTTTCCACTATATTAAAACTGTGTAAATTTCTAATTAGAATAAAGAAATTAAGTCTTGGCTTGTCAGTCATACCTCACACAAATAGTTTGAGTTTCCACACAGATTTCTCAATGCAGTCCTTGTCACGCTAAATGCACAAGGTCAGTATTCACAAAAGGGCAGTTGGTGGGCAACAGGCACCTGGACAGGGAAGGTCTCCAGGAGCATAAAGATCCTATGTGCGTGTGTTTGGTTAATCATTTTCTTAATGTCTCAAAATTATAAACATTACCCTGCATAAATTGGGTAGAATTTCCTTCCTCAATCAACTCGAAGCATGTAGGATGCTTTTGTGTATTTCTAATCATTTTTTTTCTTTTTGAGCACTGAAAAAATGAGAATGTTTTTATTTTTCCTCCTGTGAAATTGAACTCTCTGAAGTCCAGCACTATATACATTTCATAGAGCCAAGTTCATGTGTTAAAAGTTGTGAGCCAAAAGTGAAATTTTCAACAACTTCTGAATAATTGGAAAAGGGACTCTGTAATGCCCCTATTTTATCTCTCTCATAAAGGTATAAATTTTTTCTATCCATGTAAATATATATATATGTTATACATATATATACTTATATACTTACTAATAATAAATATATATATAAAATACATATATATGTATAAAATACATATACCATGGTGGTGGTAGTGGTTGTGTGTGTGTGTGTGTGTGTGTGTGTGTGTGAACAGAAAGAAACTGGGCCAAATTAGTTGATTCTGATACACAGTGATTGTTTTTCAGCTATGTTTATGTAAGTGTGAAGCTTAGATTTTCTGCCAGAGGCCAGATGGGATATTAAACTCTAATAATTAAAAGAGAGCCTACCCTCAGAGAAATAGCATAGAAATAATCCTAGTTCCAAACACCATTGTTACTATATATACTAACTCATTTAATCCTCACAACAACCTTAAGAGGTGGTAGTATGATTACTTTTATCTTTCTCCCCTGGTACTGGTGATTGCACCCAGCTTAGTGGTAGATGCTCTACCACTAAGCTATATCCTCACCCCTTTTTATTTTTTTATTTTGAGACAGGGTCTTGCTTAGTTGTTGAGGCTGCCCTCAAACTTGTGATCCTCCTGCCTCAGCCTCCTGAGTCACTGGGATTACAGATGTGTGCCACTGTATCTGGCAAATAATTACTTTTATTTTACAGAGGAAGACATTGAGACTTAGAGAGGTCACATAGGCAAATAATACAAATATATATTCCTATTTTCTGTCCCTTCTTACCTAAAAGGTTGAAATCAAACAATGCTCTAACTTGACTTTGTCCCTTAACAATATATATAAAAATAGGAATAGAGTATTAAGAAAGTAAATCCATTAGGTTCTTCCTTCCTTTACAAGAGGAATTTTCCAGGGAGGACTCTTTCAGTTAGTAGTATCAGAAGCCTACTGCATTAGGTCTCCTTAACCAAACAAGGAGGTCTCAGCTATATCATTTCAATCTGTATCAGTTTCCCCACCTTCAAGAGAAAGAAAAACTATGTATCCTCTCAATGCCTCTTAAATTTATCATTTTGGTAATTCTCAGGATAATCGAGGGCAGGAGTAATGGGCCCATGTCATCCTCTTAAGAGACAAGCCAAGCAGCCCCATTAAAGTCAGGAGCTGGGTTGGCTTTGCTTCTCCCATCAGCTTCCGCAGCAAGAAATACAATAAGATACAATATTGGGCTGGGGATATGGCTCAGTTGGTAGAGTGCTTGCCTAACATACACAAGGCCGTGGGTTCAATCCCAGCACTGCAAAAAGAAAAAAAAAAAAAAAATACGATATTGTTTGCCCCCTGCAGGCAGCAGGGTTTGGAGACCTGCCATGTTGGTTTTGTGTTTAAATTTTTTCAGGCGCCAAAGGCTTTGAAATTACCTCCCATTTCAGAAGAACCACACAGAGGCCTCAACCCCCTGAGGGGTCAATTTAAAGCTAATGAACCCCCAACAGAGCTGTTCATCATCCCAATGGAGATTCATTTCCACACCAAACACCCACCAAAAGAAAAAGCCTGCAGAGGAGGTAGGTGCCTTTTTATGCCCCTTCCTGAGGGACCCCTGGCATGCCACAAAGGACTGCCACTTGGGGTCCTCTTGCCAATTCAACCCACTCCCGAATCAAGGCTGAATCTCCCAGGGTCATCCTCTTCAGAGAATTTTCTTTAAAAGAAGTAAAACAGGTAAATATAAAATCTAGAATTGGGTCTCTTCTGGTCGCATTGAATTCAATTTTTAAAATGCTTGTTGAGTCCTTCATTAAGTGCTGCATTTTGCTGAAGCATGGAGAGACACAGGACAGGCCTGCCCACAAATAAGTCCAGTGCCCGCAGGTGTGTACATGTGCAGGAATTTTCAGGCAGCACGAAAAAGATAAATGCAATATCAAAAGAGACGATTCAAATTGATATTGTTTTTAAAAATGAGTCAAAAGGAGCAGAAAATAGATGTCATTCGACATCTGGGATGAAGTTATTGCTTTAGGTAACAACTGAATTGAGCTGTTTCCTGGCAGTCAAGATAACAAGAATTCTTGGATCTTTGGGCCTTCATTTTAAAAAAGGAAGATCGGAGTTTGTCCAAAAAGTCATTTTCGCGATTGTGAATTAGATCATTATGTAACCGATGACTTCTACAATCCTTGTCAGGGCAGAGATTTTGTGCTTCTCAGCAAAGTTCTAAGACAATATGGGCAAGGGAGAGATCAGTTCCATCAGGGGACTTAGGAAGGCTTTTTGAAGGCAGTCTAGGTAACCTCTCACTCTGTCACGAGGAGAGATTCTTTCTGACCTTCCTAAGCCATTCCATAGTACACTTGCCTAAAAGAGGTTCTTGCTTCTGGGACTTTGCTAGGCAGTCTAAGGCAAAGAGGACTCCAATTTTGAGGGGTTCTGAGCTTCTAGAAATTTCATCAGAACTACCAGTGATTTCTTAAGAGAGTTTTGACTTCTGGCCATTTTGTTCTAAGACTGTTTGGAATTCTTACTGTGAAGAATGTCTAACTGTTGAGGATAAAAGACCTGTCAGTGGAAGGGAACATAAGAGAACTTTCTAGAATGTTGAAAATGCCTGAATCTTGGTTGGTTGTATAGATTGATACATTTGTCAAAATTCATTGAACTGCACACTAAGATCTGTGCATTTCACTATATGTAGATTTTACTTTTCAAAAAAAAAAAAGCTTCTTCCAACAACAATGACAGCACAATGCTTCTAAATGTAGGTCTTATTATTATTCAGGTGTGATGAGGCCAATGGATCAGAACACAATTGCACTGAGAAGATGGTTTGTTACCCTTGGTTCCAAGAGAAGTGGGCATGCCAAGACATGCAGGGCTACATAGGGAAGCACTAGGGTTGGTCAGGAAGCAGAAAGAGGGTGGGGGCATGGTCAAGTGTCTTTATTATGACTTCTGCAGAAGGAATGTGCAAGGCAGGGTAAGCAGGCTAAGCAAATTTAGGACTGGCTAGTTTGACTAATCCAGTGGGCTCTAGGGCATAAGGGCTATCCCTGGTTGTCTGGTTCTAGCTCTGGGGTGATTAGGGCAAAGAGATAGTGACCCAGAAGGATAAGAGCTCAATAAAGGAGGTAATTAGGTGTTAAGGACTCTGGATTGGTTGGTTTACATGTGACAGATAGCCTCACAGGCAAGTCATTTACTTTCTCTAGGAATTGGCTAGCCTTGGGAGGGACAGTCTCTCCAGGGTCAATAGGCTCCGGGTGTCAAAACACCAAACAAAAGACATACTTAACAAGAACAGAGAAAAGGCTGTCCAGGAGAGTGGGTTAAATCTGATGGTTTCCCATGATGACGCTGACAAGAAGATTAGGAAGAGCCCCAGGCTATCACGAACCAAATTCTTAAAGCTATTAGGTACACCGAGCTTATCAACACACTGTCAAGTGAAAAATAGGAATAGAGTATTACAAAAGTAAATCCATTAGGTTCTTCTTACAAGAGGAACTTTCCAAGGAGGACTCTTTCAGTTAGTAGTGTCAGAGGCCTACCCAAGCCTACTGCATTGGAAGGAAAAGGAAGGAAGGACGAAGGCAGGCAGGATCCAGTGTTGAGGTGTGTTTGAAATCGATCATGGGGGTCAGTCTTGAAGCAGGGCATGAAACTTTATTCGCTGGCAGGTTGGAAGGGCAGCAAGCAAATCGCCTCTGCAAACTTCAACCCCTTGCGGGAGGTAGGGTATCTTTTTTATAGCCAAAACCCACAACCTACCAGTAAGTCAAAACCGTAGCAATGTAAGAAGTGGTTCAGAATGACCCAGTTCAGGGTACAGTACACTGCCCAAGAAAAATGGGAGCTAAATGGAAAACATCTTCCAAATGCATTTCTTAATAATACATTGGATAAGAATAACAAACCTTTTTTAACCACCATGTGTTACCAAACAGGGTGAGTTTAGCAGGAGTGGCAGAGGCTTCATGGGAGAAGCATTTCTTATATGCAATGGAGTCTCAGATAAAATGGAGTCTGTCTGGTCAAGGCACATATAGTTTGGTCCATAACACCAGGACCAGTTGGATCCATTCCTCAGAAAATACCATCTGGGCAGCTCTTGGCTAAGTCTCTCAGGTCCGCTATCTTCTCTTTTCAAGCAAGCTCCCGCTGTGTGGTATCAAACATGTCCTCCTGCATTCCATACTAACCTCCTACCTGCTAACCTCTATTAAAAAGACATGGTGCTATGGGGGGGATAAGAAAAGAATGGAGGAAGTATGGATGGAGTAAAGGAAAATGGGACAGGCGGGGGTGGGGCAGGAAAGATAGTAGACTGAGACAGACAGTATTACCCTATGTATATGTAAGATTATATGAATTGTGTGAATCTACACTGTGAAAAAAAAGATATATTCCCTGATGCATAATTATATCAAAATGGGTTCTACTGTAAAAAAAAAAAAAGACACGTTGGGGACTGGGGTTGTGGCTGAGTGGAGGAGAGCTTCCGTAGCACATATGAGGCACTGGGTTCCATCCTCAGCACCACATAAAAACAAATAAATAAAATAAAGGTATTGTGTCCATCTACAATTTTAAAAATACATGGCTTTTAAAATTGCCAAAATTGCCTCTGATTGGCCAGGTTTTGATTATGTGTCCCCCACCCCCACCCCAGCATACCACCCACCCACCCACACACACACAGACACACCTCCCCCAAAACTACTCACTGTGGCTAAGGCAACAATGTTCTCCTGCAATCCAGACTGTAGTCACATGCCCAACCCTGGAGTTAGGGAATGGACACAGCTCCACCCAAAGTTCATGGAATGAGCAGGGGAGGGATGGGTCCCCAAAAGAAGAGACACTTGGCAAGAACAATGGCCATCTACTATAACCTGGCTTTCTCTTTGTCTCCTAGGTGCTCCATGTCCTGAGTCAGAACCAGAAACAGAAGAGGCCAGGCCTTTCTGTAGGCCTCCCCCAAAGCATGCATCATTAGAAAGGCCAAGGGCCATAACTATCCATCTCCCAGTGGACACGGGCAGGGACACAGCCTCTCCTTCAGGTAGTTCCTCCCTCCCTCCAGCATCCCACAGGACTCTCACTCTGAAGGGAAGCAAGGCAAGACAGACAAGGGCCCTCAGCCAAGGAAAAGGAGGATGGAAGGGAGGTCAGTTCATCTCCAAGCACTTGAAGGTGGCTTTTGTTCGGGCAGCTGCTACCTTAACCAAAGCGCTTTAGTACAACTAACTTAGTATCTAGCTCACAAATTACTTACCCACTAAATCATCCTATAATGTTTTCGGGTTGCATATATAAAATGGCACAAACTCATCCAAAATTTGCTGTATGCCATATAGTTAATTCTGGGTTAATTCTGGGTTTTTTTTAATTCTTTTTTTTATTTTTACAGACTGCATTTTGATTCATTGTACACAAATGGGATACAACTTTTCTCTTCTATGGTTATGCACAATGTAGATTCACACCATTTGTGTAATCATACAAGTACATAGGGTAATGATGTCTGCCTCATTCCACTATCTTTCCTTCCCCTACCCCTCCCACTCCATTTCCCTCTTCTACACAATCCAAAGTGCCTCCATTCTTCTCTTACCCCCCTACTGCCCCCCTTATGTATCATCATCCACTTATCAGACATTCAGCCTTTGGTTTTTGGGGATTGGCTTATTTCATTTAGCATGATATTCTCCAGCTCCATCCATTTACCAGCAAATGCCATAATTTTATTCTTCTTTATGGCTTAGTAATATTCCATTGTGTATATATACCTACCCCAGTTTCTTTATCCATTCATCGATTGAAGGGCATCTAGGTTGGTTCCACAATCTAGTTATCATGAATTGAACAGCTATAAATATTGATGTGGCTACTTTACTGTAGTATACTGGTTTTAAGTCCTTTGGGTATAAACTTAGGAGTGGGATAGCTGGGTCAAATGGTGGGTCCATTTCAAGTTTTCTGAGGAATCTCCATACTGTTTTCTGGAGTGGCTGCACCAATTTGTAACTCCACAAGCAATGTATGAGTTTGCCTTTTTCCCCACATCCACACCAACACTTATTATTGCCTGTATTCCTGATAATAGCCATTCTAATTGGAGTTAGATGAAATCTTAGGGTGGTATTGATTTGTATTTCTCTAATTACTAGAGATGATAAGTACTTTTTCATATATTTGTTGATTGCCTATATATCTTCTGTGAAGTGTCTGCCCAGTTCCTTAGCCCATTTATGGATTGGGTTCTTTGTATTTTTGGTGTAAAGTTTTTTAAGTTTTTTATAAATTTTGGAGATAAGTGCTCTATCTGAAGTGCTTATGGAAAAGATTTTCTCCCACTCTGTAGGCTCCCTTTTCACGTTGTTGATTATTTCCTTTGCTGAGAAAAAACTTTTTAGTTTGAATCCATCCCATTTATCAATTCTTGTTTTAATTCTTGCACTCTGAGAGTCTTGTTAAGGAAGTCTGGTCCTAAGTCAACATGATGAAGATTTGAGCCTACTTTTTCTTCTATTTGGTGAAGGGTCTCAGGTATAATTCCTAGATCCTTGGTCCATTTTGAGTTCAGTTTTGTGCAGGGTGAGAGATATGGGTTTAATTTCATTTTACTGCATATGGATTTTCAGTTTTGCCAGCACCATTTGTTGAAGAGGCTATCTTTTCTCCATCATAAGTTTTTGGCACCTTTGTCCAGCATGAGATAACTGTACTTATGTGGGTTTGTTTCTGGGTCTTCTTTTCTGTACCATTGGTCTACCTGTCTATTATGGTGTCAATACCATCCCTTTTGTTTTTGTTTTTTTTTTTTTTTTTTGGTACTGGGGATTGAACCCAGGGGCACTCGACCACTGAGCCACATCCCAGCCCTATTTTGTATTTTATTTAGAGACAGGGTCTCACTGAGTTGCTTAGGGCCTCACTAAGTTGCTGAGGCTGGCTTTGAACTCGAGATCCTCCTGCCTCAGCCTCCCAAGTGCTGGGATTACAGGCGTGCACCACCGTGCCCAACCATGCCGTTTTTATTACTATTGCTCTGTAGAAAAGTTTAAGGTCTGGTATTGTGATACCTTCCGCATCACTCTTCCTGCTCAGAATTGCTTTGACTATTCTGGGTCTTTGTTTTTCAGATGAATTTCATGATTGCTTTCTCTATTTCTATGAGGAATGTCATTGGTATTTTAATTGGAATTGCATTAAATCTGTATAGCACCTTTGGAAATATGGCCATTTTGAAAATATTAATTTTGCTATCCAAGAACATGGGAGATCGTTCCAACTTCTAAGGTTTTCTTTAATTTCTTTCTTTAGCATTTTGTAGTTTTCATTGTAGAGGTCTTTAACCTCTTTTGTTAGATTGATTCCCAAGGTTTTTGTTTTGTTTTTTTTTTTGAGGCTATTGTGAATGGAGTAGTTTTCCTAATTTCTCTTTCAGATGACTCATCACTTATGAATAGAAATGCATTAGATTTATGCATGTTGATTTTATATCCTGCTACTTTGCTGAATTCATGTATCAGTTTTAGAAGTTTTCTGGTGGAGTTTTTTGGATCCTCTAAATATAGAATCATGTTGTTGGCAAATAGTGACAGCTTAAGTTCTTTTCCTATTCATATCCTTTTAATTTCTTTGGTCTGTCTAATTGCTCTGGCTAGTGTTTCAAGGATGATGTTGAATAGAAGAGGTGAAAGAGGGCATCTCTGTCTTGTTCCAGTTTTTAGGGGAAATGCTTTCAGCTTTTCTCCATTGAGAATGATGTTGGCCACGGGCTTAGCATAGATAGCCTTTACAATGTTGAGGTATGTTCCCACTATCCCTATTTTTTCTAGCATTTTGAGCATGAAGGGGTATTGTATTTTATCAAATGCTTTTTCTGCATCTATTGAAATAATCATATAATTCTTAACCTTAAGTCTATTGATGTGATGAATTACATTTATTGATTTCCGGTGTTGAACCAACCTTGCATCCCCAGATGAACCCCACTTGATCATGGGACACTCTTTTTAATATGTTTTTGTATGTGATTTGACAGAATTTTGCTAAGGATTGCATCTATGTCCATCAGAGATATTGGTCTAAAGTTTTCTTTCCTCCATGCATCTTTGTCTGGTTTGGGTATCGGGGTGATACTGGCTTCATAAAATGAGTTTGGAAGGGTTCCCTCCTTTTCCATTTTATGGAATACTTTGAGGAGTATTGGTATAAGTTCTTTTTTGAAGGTTTTATAGAACTCAGCTGAGAGTCCATCTGGTCCCAGGCTTTTCTTGGTTGGTAAGCTTTTGATGGCTTCTTTTATTTCATTGCTTAAAATTGATCTGTTTAAATTGTGTGTGTCCTCCTGGTTCAGTTTGGGAGGATCATATATCTCTAAAAATTTGTCAATATCTTTGAGATTTTCTATTTTGTTGGAGTATAGATTTTCAAAGTAACATAATTATGTTTTGTATTTCAATGGTGTCTGTCATGATATTTCCTTTTTCATCATGAATTTTAGTAATCTGAGTTTTCTCTCTCCTTCTCTTTGTTAGTGTGGCTAAGGGTTCATCTATTTTGCTTTTTCAAAAAAACAACTTTTTGTTTTGTCAATTTTTTGAAATTTTTTTTGTTTCAATTTCATTGATTTCAGCTCTGATTTTAATAATTTCCTGTCTTCTACTACTTTCGGTGTTGTTCTATTCTTCTTTTTCTAGGGATTTGAGAGGTAGTGTTAGGTCATTTAGTTGTTGACTTTTTATTCTTTTCTTAAATGCGCTCCATGCAATGAATTTTCTTCTTAGTACTGTTTTCATAGTGTCCCAGAGATTTTGATCCATTGTATCATCATTCTTATTTACCTCTAAGTATTTTTTAATCCCTTCCCTGATGTTTTCTGTTATCCATGCTTTTCAGTAGCATATTATTTCATCTCCAGGTGTTGGAGTAGTTTCTTTTTTTTATTTTGTCATTGATTTCTAATTTCATTCCATTATGTTCTAATAGAATACAAGGTAGTATCTCTACTTTTTGTGTTTACAAGGGCTGCTTTGTGGCATAACATATGGTCTATTTTAGAGAAGGAGCCATGTGCTACTGAGAAGAAAGTGAATTCACTTGTTGATGGAGGGAATATTCTACATATGTCAGTTAGGTCTAAGTTATTGATTCTGTTGTTGAGTTCTATGCTTTCTTTGTTCAGTTGTTGTGTAGAAGATCTATCCAGTGGTGAGAGCAGCATATTAAAGTCACCCAGAATTACTGTGGTCTACTTGGTTCCTAGAATTAAGAAGGATTTGTTTGACATACGTGGATGCGCTACCGTTGTTTGGGGCATAAATATTTATGATTGTTATGTCCTCCAGATTTATGGTTCCCTTAAGCAGTATGTAATGTCCTTCTTTATCCCTTCTGACTAACTTTGGCTTGAAGTTCACTTTATCTGATATGAGGATGGAAACCCCTGCTTTTTTACTGAGTCCATGTGCATGGTATGTTTTTTCCCATCCTTTCAGCTTTAGTCTGTGGATGTCTTTTTCTATGAGATGAGTCTCTGGAAGGCAGCACACTATTAGGTCATTCTTCTTAATCCAATTTGCCAGTCTACGTCTTTTGATTGATGAATTTAGGCCATTAACATTCAGGGTTATTATTGAGATATAATTTGTATTCCTGGTCATTTTGGCTTATTTTTGGTTTTTAACCTGGCTTGGTTTCTCCTTTGATTGGCTTTACCTTTAGGGTAGTTCCTCTCTTTGCTGACTTACATTGTTTTCATTTCTTCCTCATGGAATATTTAGCTGAGAATTTCTGTAGCACAGGCTTTCTATTTGTAAATTCTTTTAACTTTTTTAGCTTTTTTTTTTTTTTTTTTTTTTGGATTGGAACTGGGGATTGAACTCAGGGGCACTCGGCCACTGAGCCACATCCCCAGCCCTATTTTGTATTTTATTTAGAGACAAGGTCTCACTGAGTTGCTTAGAGCCTTGCTAAGTTGCTGAGGCTGGCTTTGAACTCGTGATCTTCCTGCCTCAGCCTCCTGAGTCACTGGGATTACAGGCGTGTGCCACCACACCCAGCTCCTTCTTTTAACTTTTGTTTATCATGGAAGGATTTTATTTCATCCTCAAATCTGAAGGTTAGTTTTGCTGGGTATAAGATTCTTGGTTGGCAACCATGTTCTTTCAGAACTTGAAATATGTTGTTCCAGGCCCTTCTAAACTTTTATGGTCTGGGCTGAGAAATCTGATGATATCCATATTGGTTTCCCCCTATGTGTAATCTGATGCTTTCTCTTGCACCCTTTAAAATTCTATCTTTATTTTGAATTTTAGATATTTTCATTATAATGTGCCTTGGTGTGGATCTGTTGTAATTTTGCACATTTGGTGTTCTGTGAACCTCTTGTATTTTTGATTTTCCATTTCATTCTTCAGGTTTGGGAAATTTTCTGATATTATTTCATTGAACAGGTAATTCGTTCCTTTGATTTGTTCTCTATGCCTTCTTAAAGAATCCCAAGAATTCTTAAATTTGGTCTTTTCATGATATCCCATAATTCTTGGATGTTCTATTCATGATTTCTTATCATCTTCTCTGTTTGGTGAACTATTTTCAAGACTAAATATTTTATACACATTATGTGTGTGTTTTAATGTGTTAGGTAGGTTGGAAATAATGGACCATATTTAGAAAGCTCCCCATTTTCAGAAAATCAAGCCACCTTTCCAAAACGCATATGCCAAATGACAAGATCACAATGTCAAGTGATCTCTCACTATTAAAAGCAGGATGAGGATGATGTACATTAAGGATACATATCCTTCTCCCTCTGTACCCATCACTGTTCTTGGTATTTAATGTATATTATCTCAGGCACTGCACAACAATCCTATATGCTCATTTTACAAATCAGAAAACAGAAGCCTGAGAGATAAGTAACTTGTTTGAAGTTACACAACTCCATGTGGCCTTGCTGGGATTGGAGCTCAGGTTTTCTAGTGCCAAAATTCATACTATTACCCGTTACACTGCCTTTCAGAATAAATACCAACAATGAACTTGGCTCAGGACATTCTTGATACAAGTAGGTTTTAAGAACATCCTCTGATTATTGGGGCAGAGACTTATTTAGTATCTTATGTGAGCATTAATCATCCTAAAGACTTTAAATTTCTTCTATAAAGAATTGAAATGTGAGCAGGGATCACTCTGTGTGCAAATAGGTAAGAAAGCAGCTTTCTACCTCTGGGTACCATGTCAGGTGCACAGCCAGAAGTGCTGCAATAGTTAGTTTTTTGCTGCTATGACCAAAATACCTGACAGAAACAACTTAAAGGATGAAAAGTTTACTTTGGGATTATGGTTTCAGAGGTTTCAGACCATGGTGTTTCAGTTCCACTGCGTTGGACCTGAGTGAGGCAGAATATCATGGTGGAAGAGTGTGGCAGAAGAAAGTTGTTAGCTCATGGCAGCCAGGAAGTGGGAAGAAAGAGAGAAGAAAGGACCAGGGACAAAATAAACCCATCCAGGGCAGCTCCTAGTAACCTTCTTCCTCCAAGTAGGTCCCACTTCCCAATAACCCATTCGAATAAAACGATGTGGTCCGAGCCCTCATGAGCTAATCATTTCCTAAAACTCCCACCTCTGGACATTGCTGCATTAGGGAACAAGCCTTTACATACATGAGCCTTTGGCGGACATTCCAGATCAAAGCCATAACAGCCACAAGATAAATGACAACATGGGCAAGTTCTGTCTTCAGTATTGTTCACCTTGCGCTGCCCTCTGCTAGTTTTGAGCTGCCATATCCACCCACAGGGGCTGAGTATCTAGTGCTTGTCCATCTCCTGCTAGCCTGCCAGGCAGAAGTTAGCTTAAGAAGTCTCTGATACTTAGATGTGAGTTTGTTCAGTATGTGACCTAACCTAGTAGATGCATAAAGAAAGGGATCCAAAGGAGCAAGTTTTTCTTGGCACTCTGTTCATAACCTCATGCAAGGGTATGTGGAGATACATACACATACATATACACATACATATACATACTTACATGTGTGGAGTGCTGCTACTGAGCTACATCATCAGCCCTTTTTATATTTTGAGACAGGGTCTCACTAAATTGTCCAGACTGGCCTTGAACTTGCAATCTGCTTGAGTAGCAGGGATAACAGGTATGCATCACCATACCCTGCTGCAAGGGTGTTTAAAGCTAAAAAATGGGACTGTCCCATGGACACAGAGATTGCACACACTCGTTTACTCACTTAGCCCTGGATTATTTCACCTTTAATATCACAGAAACCAACATTTATATCTGTACATTCACACATACATATTTTATTGTATTGCTAAACCATCTGGGAGCAAGTTCCAGACACCGTGTATTTTATCCCTTATCACTACATATCTCCTAAGAGTAATAATGTTCTCTTCCTAACTATAATTATCACACTCAAGAAAATTTTTAGTGTAACTGTATTTTCTAATACACAATCCACATTCAGAGTTCTCTTATTATACTAAATATTCCTTACAGCTTTTTGTTTTTCTAATCCAGTATTCAACTCAGAATCATGCATGGCACTTAGTTATCACATCTTTTGGAATTTTTAACCTAGAGGAGTTTTTCGGAACCTTCTATAATAGCAGGACTCTTGAAGAAGATGGGCAGGTTGCTTAACAGAATTACCACTCAGCTGGTCTGTTTTCTCAAAATGAGATTCAGATGAAACATTTCTCACAGGAATATCACATAGGATGTGGTGTCCTTCTCTGTACAACACATCAAGGGACACAAAATAATCAATTTGTTTGACTATAGTTTGACTGTTTAAATTTCATCGTTCTGTAAAAGGTGCTGTCTGCTAGATTTTTCTTCTACAAAGATTCTTTTTCCCCTTTGTAATAAATAAGCAGTCTGTGATATTTCGAATCTGTGTGTGAAGCCAGCTTTTAAACCCCAAAAGTAACAGTTGTGTTGGATGTAAAATAAACACCACTCTTTCTGAAAGATGAAGCCAAAACTCAGTCACTTAAGTTCCTGGGTTTTAGCCATCCTAGCCTAGTCCCTGCAGGTTGTGAGAAGAGAGCAGAGAGGTGGGGGGTATGGTGTACTTTCTGGAGTGTTATCAATCCCGTGACCCTCTGGAGGGTGGAACCCTTGGCCATCCATATCCCTGGGGTCCTGTCCACAAATTCAACCAACCACAAATCAAAAATAAAAGCAAAAAAAAATTATATCTGTACTGAACACATACAGACATTTTTCTTGCCATTATTCACCAGACGATACAGTATAACTACTATTTGCATATCATTTACATTGTACTAGGTATTATAAGTAATCTAGAGATAACTTCAAGTATATAAGAAGATGAATGTAGGTTTTATGCAAATATTATGCCATTTTATACAAGGGACTTGAATATCTGAGAATCTGGGTATCCAGAGTGCCATGGACACTGAGGGGCAGCTATCTTCATACCTTACATACCGTAAGGATGGAATGTAACCATTGGTTCCGCCTAGCAAAATCATTTTGTGATCAAAAATCTGTATCCAATAATCCCATGAGCTCTAAAGCTGGGATCTTCCTTATCAGAACCTTCCGATTGAGGGTGGAAGGAGTCTGCAGTATTTCCAGTCCGTCTTCCATCTCAGGATCCCACCCATAAGATGAGAATAAAACAACCACTGACACTCAATTCCTCCCCAAATGGAGGGCCACTGTCCTAGGAAAGGGCAATTTCATTGTGGCTATGATATATATCTGGTCCCTGCTCCTGAGCAAGATGGGAAAAAAGAGGAACTTGAGGATAAGTGACTGCATCATCCTAAATACCAGGAGCTAGCAACCAAGTTAGGAAAGAGGTTTTCTCTCCTCTCTGCTGACTTAGAAGTTCTCTCACTCCTGCTTTTCCCCTTCTACTTTTGAAGATGATGGTGTTCTATCTCTGAATGTGAAACCACCACTGGACCTTCAACCCCTGATGAGAGAAAGGAAATGTTGGGAGAGCCAAGGGAACCTGGACAGCCTTCGGACATCAGGCCACAGCAGCCCCACAGACACCCCAAATGTGAGGACACTGGCAGCAGGACAAGGTACTCATTCCTAGGATGCATGGATCCCCCTTCCCCGGACAGCTTGTGGGTGGTTCACACTCAGACCTACATGGCATCGTCAGTTCCTCATTGAAAAGGGGAAATCAGCAGTGCATTCCTACCATGTCAGTGGGATTAATGCTCACGCATCCTAAAGAGTCAGTACATGTTTGAGGGTTTGCTGCACCGACAAGTATGGCCAAGCCAGTTAGGGCTTTCCTCACCCTGGCAGCAGTGCATAATGACGCAGCTCTGGAGCTCCTGGGAGAGGCACACTACTGGATGCCATAGGCATACTCCACACCCAGCCATAACCTCCCCAGGGCAAGGGAGCCCAGGACCCTGCCCATAGCAAGAGTCTCCAGAGGGAAGCCCAGCCCAGGCAGAGCTTGAGGCCCGGTCACAGAGAGCAAAGAACCCTGGTGTTCTACTGGAGGGTGAGGCAAGGCCACACACACTGTGACTTAGCATGGCTAAAGGTCTCATCCTGAAGGAGCTGGGAGACTCTGATGCTCATCCAAGTGCAACAGTGCAAGGACAGTGCAGTAGCAGTGACCACACGAGCTCTCAAGTTAGCTCATAAAGCAAAGGTTGCTGAGTCCCAATCACCCCTGAAAATCCCCAGGGAGGTGCCATGCTGGAGACTGACAGGCCATTGTCAAGAAAGTACAGCCCAGCCAGCTGCTTCTTCACTGGAGCTCTGAACAACTTGGGGGTGGGAGGACCAGATGAAAAAGCTGGCAAGCATTTGGGGACAGATTGCATGAAGAAAGGCGTCTCTCTTCACTGCATAATCACACTCAGGGCTGTGAGAAGCTCACACTCAGAGGATGTGGGACTGAGAGCCATCAGGAAGATGACAGATAGCACTCTTGCATTTCAGGCTCACTCAGGGTCAGGATGCCTCTCTATTTAAATATTCTCTTTCTCTCTCATTATCTTTT
>JAJEJO010004837.1:162911-194060 GCA_020662805.1 Glaucomys volans | reverse complement strand
TTGATAACTACATTCTGTGCTTGTAGCTTCTCTGCTTAAGGCTTAGATGGTCAAAATACATCTTCTACTTTATACCAGTGTGGCAGCGCAGCTCTTCCAATTCTGAGGCAAATGAGCCAAGCTCAACCAAGGGCCATCCTGGAGGTCCCATAGCTCAGGACAGATCACAGCAGACAGACACACACACCTACTCTTGGACAGCCTTATAGAGGGAGAGTCTGACTGGAATATATGCCATGGCTATGATGGCGACAAGAGGGCAGCCTGAAGTCTCAAGTGTGTATGCTGGCTGTGTGCATGTATTCAAGTGAATGTGTGTTGTAAGCACATGTGTCTCTGAGTGGTGGTGTGTGTGTACTTATATACCCATGTGGTGGATACGTGTACTCTTGTGCATCCATGCACACCCATGAGTGACTGTAAATGCATGCAGGCCTGTGAATGAGTGCATATTTCAGTACGTGTGTGTCATCGTTCATGTGTGACACATACATGTATATGTGTGTACAGGTACACATGCTTCTGTGTGGTTGTGCATGTGTGCGTGTTCATTGTGTGACTGTAAATATATATGTATGTGTGCAAAAACATGTACGTCTGTGGGAATGTGTGTGTGCTGTGCCTTGGTGTGTATGTCTGTGTGGGCATGTGTGTGTGTGCTCCTAAGCACTCTAGCTGGCAGCATGTCCTATGCAGATCCCTTTGTCTTGGAGATGGGGAATATAAGTGTGGTATAAAATGAACTATATTTGGTCTCTGCCCCTGGTTCCTGTCACAGAACCCCTGGAATTTCCAGAGTGATGGGAGTGTCTTTTCTTATTCATAGGGAGACCCTTTGATAACAACTGAGCTTATGCTAATGCAGTGACTTATGGTAGGCCCCAAAGATAACCCCAGAACGGGGCCAGACACCAGAAAGACTAATTATGGGATTAGAAAGTTGGAACTTTCTGCCCCACCCACCAGCCTCCAGGAAGAGGGGAGGGGTAGAGCTTGATGAGCTTGGATGAGCTTCTGACTACTGAATATGGAGGTCTGGGAGGCAACATGCCCAGAGAGAGCATGGAAGCTTGGCACAGCCCCCTCCCAGAGCTTACCCTGTGCATCTCTCCATCTGGTGTTCACCTCCAGCTTTTATATCCTTTATAACAAACCAGTAAACTTTAGTGTTTCCCTGAGTTCTGTGAGTCAAGGAGCAGATTATCATCTCATGGAGGGAGTCAGAAGCACAAGCCACCCACTGGGACGTTCAATTGGCATCTGAAGCAGAAGCAGTCTTGTGGAACTGAGCCCTTACCCTGTGGGAGCCATCTCCAGGTAGATAATGTCAGAACTGAGTTGAGCTATAGAACACCAGGTGGATGTCTGCTAGAGAGGTGCTTGTTGTGGAAAACACCTCCATACATCTGGTCACACAGTGTTCTGTGGTGAATGTGAGCAGAGTAGGCGAAAGAGTTATTGGTTTGCTTATTTGTTTATTTTTGCCTTTATAATAAGGTTACAGAGACATCTTTATTCCTTTTAAGTAACTGAAGGAAATATGACTTCCCTCTGCTCCTTGGCCTGAGCCCCCGGAGTGCCTAAGCATCTCTGAGTGCTGCCCAAAGGCATCTGAGGGAGAGGGAAAGCAGAGGCAGAAGTCACCAAATCCCATGCCCAGGGGCTGAGCTACAGACCCTGGAGGAAATGCTCCCTTCTGGTCACATGAGGTGCCCCCAGCAGCCTCGTCCTGCCCCCAACATGGCCAAAGGGACTACCTTCTCTGGACTCTCACAAAGGTATGACACAGGCTTTGGCAGCCCATCCTTGTTCATCCCACCTTCACCCCCAGAGGATAGGGCCTAAGCAATGGCCCTGCTCCACCACCTCCTGGGAATAGGGCTTGCTTTATACTCTGGCAGGCACCTGAGCACACCAGCATCGGCATGCATGTGCCCACCGGGGATTTAGGGGAACAACAGTTCAGATTCAGCCTCCCTCACCTACACTGGGGCTAATGTTGCCCATACTTGTGCTTATTTTCAAGAAGATTCCAGAGGTCCCACACTGGGATACTTCTTGCTGGGTCCAGATGGAGAAAACATATGCCCTTCCCTCCCAGGGCACTACTGCCAAGGCAAGAGTGAGCTGACATATCCCAGGTCAACCTTGGCTTCAAAGGGGAAGATTTTACCTGCAGCTTCCAAAATTCCACAGCAGCAGAGACATCATTAAAAACAGACACAAGTCAGCCGGTTTCTCCCCTCTCGCTGACACAGAGGTGCTTCTGTAGCTCAGACACAATAACCCTATGTTCACATAACAAGTTCACTCTTGCTGGAGCATCTGGAGAGAGGAGTTCCAGAGGAATGGTTTGGAAGAGGTCTAGTGTGCCATGCTGCTGCCCTGATGGGGATGATAAAGCCCTTCTGGTATTTGCCCAAACTAAACACTGCCTTTTCTCTTCTTTCCAACCACTCTCCAGAGGTGGAGGTGGCTAATTGGTAATCCAATCAGGTACCCTGTCATGTGTGTTGGTTCATTGCTGTGAATCATCTGGCTCCTGACAGATAACAAAGCAGTTTCCAAAACCCCTGCTGGCACATTAACTTTTTGGAAAAGAAATGCTGGCTCTGGGCAATAGCCATTTTGCAAAAGAAAAGAAAAACATGAAGTCAGAGGGTGATTAGTGTCAACCACCCCAAAACCGCCATGGTGTGTCCACGAGTTGTGCAGCCAGCAGTCCCCTCAGTGAGGGAGATGAAAAGCTGCACTCATTTGGTGGGTTATTTCACAACTGGCTTAATAAAAAGTGTGGAATTCAAAGCCAGGAGATTTGAGTCACCCTGGCTTGTCCTCTATGTGGCCAGATGACTTTGGGTCATTCTTTCATCTGTTCTCTGTCCATGGTTCCTGCATCTGAAGTGAGGGGACTAACCTCCTGCCGTTAAGAAATCCCTTGACTTGCTGCCTTTTACAACCTGTGTCTGTTCCTATTGAAGTAACCACCTAGCCTATGGATTTCCAGAAAGTAGAAAGTACTTGGTTCCAAATTCAGTGTCAAAGAACTTCCATCACTGCTCAGGTTATATGAGATGAGTATAAAAATATCTTGGTTCTGAATTGGTGGGAACAGAAGTGGAGGGGACAGGTGGAGGGGACTGCCCGTGTGGCACAGCTGGTACAACAGCTGGACAGCAAATGTGATTCTGTTCACCTGCTGCACATTTGTCCACTGTGTTCCAGAAGAAATAGTTTCTTTTTCTGCAAAGCAAAAGCCAGAAGCAGAAAAAGAAATATTTGGGCTTCAGTCACTTCAGTATTCCCAACAACTAGCATAGTCCCTGACACATACATGGCAGGATCACAGTAAATGATCACTTAAAAAATCTTTTGATAATTTCTAGGAGAGAGAGAAATGAAACATGTGCTGAAGAAATAGAGACCAGTCTGCCATTTTGTCCCAGTCCCATGGAAAATATATTTAATCCCACTCACCTCTTGAATCCAAAGGTATTCACTGTGTTCTTGTTGAGTGAATGAGCCAATCCATTAGTCAATCAATCAGTCAGTCACCAACTTCTCTCTAGTCTATCCTCCAGTTGGTTGACCTTCAGTCTTGATGGTAATTGGATGGCCCCCTGGAAGGTGGGGAAAGTTCTTAAACCCACATCTCCCTACAAGGATCCACAGAAGAGTCTACCTTTCTAAGAGTTTCTATTAATTGAAAAGGATCTTTCTTTTTTTGGGGGGGAGTTGTTTTTTTGTTGTTGTTGGGTTTTTTGTTTTTTGGGATTTTGGGGTTTTTTGTTGTTGTTGTTGTTGTTTTTGTTTTGTTGTTTTTTTTGTTTTTTGTTCGTTTGTTTTTTGGTCTGCTTGGTTTGGTTTGAGAAGTACACTGAAGAAAAAAAAAAAAAACTTTTCCCTCTTGCACAAGATTTTCTTCAAGCACACCAGACTCTGCTGCTCAGTTTGTTCAAATCCATCCCGATCACCATCTCCACCCTTGCCTTCCAATCTCATCTCCCCCTACATTCCAACTCACCCTTTTCTCATTTCTTTAAGGAGCCAAATTGGTCTCCATTCTTTTCTCTCCAAGGTTGTGCCCAGGTAACTCCCCAAATATTTAGGATAGCTTTAAGTTTATCTATTCTAGGACTCTTTCCTGAATAAATCCTCATCTTATACAACTGCCTAGATGTAGCCTTGGCCCATTCCTCTCACTTGGTCTCACTTCTGTGATGACTGTATTTGTCTGCATCTGTTTTCTGTTTAGCTCCCAAATATATGAGTCCTAGGGAACTTCTTTTCTTTATCATATGTCCAAGAAATGCTTGTTGATTGACTGAATACCCCAGGTGCCATAAAGGAAAGTTCTTTGGGGATCATAGTTTGTTTTGTTTTTTTTTTTTATTTTTAAAAAAAGTTAAAGGAGGCAATATGATCTCTCTGATCTTCCTGAAATTTTCAGACTCTGTCAACAACTATTTGGAAATAAATTCTGAAGCAATTAGATCATGATTTCTTGATTTCAGACAGCATCAAGAGATGAATATTACCTTCAGAAGGAAAAAAGAAAGATGTGAAGACTAGAGCTGGAATTTGACCCTCTTGGTCATGTTGGGATGTTGCAACACTTAGAAAATTCAAAGGCTTAAGAAAGAAAAAGTTAACTTGGACGGATATGAGTCAAAACATTGGATTGGCTTTCTGAATTGCTTACCCTTGATTCAAATCCCTCATCCATTCTCCTAGTCACAGTGCCAGCAATAGACATTTTCTCTCAGAAGTTCTTTTTTTTTTTTTTTTTGGTACTGGGGATTGAACCCAGGGGCACTCGACCACTGAGCCACATCCCCAGCCCTATTTTGTATTTTATTTAGAGACAGGGTCTCACTGAGTTGCTTAGGGCCTCACTAAGTTGCTGAGGCTGGCTTCGAACTCGTGATCTTCCTGCCTCAGCCTCCCAAGTGCTGGGATTACAGGCGTGTGCCACCGTGCCCAGCTTGTTTCTTGGTTTTGTGTTGTTGTTGTTGTTTTTGTATATTTGTTTGTTGTCATTTAACTAGCAGCCTTCCTTGCAACTCTTTCCTGGTGTGGTTTCAACATATATCCACAAATTCTTTGACACTTCTCAGCTTCTGGTGAGGGTCTCATGCTGCATCATAACCTGATGGAAGGGGAAGCAAGTGAGTTCCAGAGAGACAAAACAAGGGGATAGTCTCAGTTTATAACAACCCACACTCACACTAACACAGTCCTGCAGAGTGAGAACTCACTCTTTTGCTTGAGTTCCATGAGACAGCAGAGTCAAACACTTCTTGAAGATCCCATCAGCTCTCTTGAGGGATCAAATCTCCACATGAGTTTTGGAGGGGACAAACTTTCATGGGGCCATAAAGGCCTTGCAGCTTTCTCCCTTCTTGGATTATTCCCTCTGGAGCAAGCTAACCACTGTGTCTGCCACGAGGCCACTCCAGCAACCAATGGCAAGCAGTCCACATGGCCAAGAATCAAAGCCTCCTGCCAAGAGCAGAATGAATTTTTCAATCCCGCAAGCGGGTTGCCTTGAGAGGAGATTCTGCAGCCCCAGTTAAGTCTTCAGATGACTCCATCCCTGGCTGGTGGTGTAGCTGTGACCTCATGAGAGCCTAAGACAGAATCCCACTCCTAAACCATCCCCACATTCCCACCAAAAAGATGAGATATAACAGGTTTATTGCTCTAAGTCACTAAGTTTTGAGGTAATTTGCTTTACGGTAATAGATTAATATATTTGGCGTGATTTCCTGATGGTCTGTGATTTGGTAAACAGAAAGACCAAGGGTCTGAGAATATCCCATCTGGTCTCCAAACAAAGATTATTTGGGAACAAACATATGCTCAGTGATTGATTTTCTCCCTTTGTTCTCCACTTTGTCATTTGTGATAAGTTGTGGGGTCCCTGTGGGGAAAGAACCCTTCCACGTTGGTAGGATATTTGATAATGATTTGCCTTGAGTAGCCTGTCTCTAAGCAGCTATTGTCTTAAAGATGATGCTTAGGAGAAGGATTAGAGGAGAAGAATTAGAAGAAGCCATGTGAGGAAGAAGAAAGAACTCTGGACCAAATGTCCAAAGTCCTGGGTTTTATTTCCAGCTCTACCACCTGTGGTTTCTGTGATCATGGGCAAATAACTTCTCTCCTTTGAATCTCAATTTTTTCATATGGAAAAAGAGAAGTTGGTATTACATCCAATCCTCCCAGCACATGTCCTGTGGAATAACCACCAGTGCCTCCAAAGGTCAACAGGCAGTATGTCAAAAGGGAACGATTCTGAGGTCAAATCTATTAGGGAACCAGTGGACTAAAATTAAGCAGATTCCTTACCAAAGACTGCATAGACTCTCTCATCTGCTAATATGAATCATGGTTCTTTGAGATAGGGATATACACCATTTCCCAAACTTATTTGACCACTAAATGCTTTTATTTTCAGCAATGTATCATGTGAATCTAAATTGTTTTTGGAACATACTTTGGAAAATGCTAAACTTATGATTTCTAAGGTTCCTTCCAGCTCTAATAGGGTATGTTTCTAAATATGCCCCTTCCCCAAGTAGACTCTCAGTGGGGGTAGTTCTGGTGTCTAAATCCTGAAGCCAGAGCTCAGTCATTCACTAATTTATGATTGATCTTATTTTTATTCTCCAGACATTAGTTGTGAATCATAGGGTCCACAATCCATCTACCTCTAGGTGGGAAGAAGTAGAGAAAGGTGGAGGAGGCCCATGTGGTAATAATTTACATTGTTTCTTTTGCCCAATCAGTGTTTCTTAATAACCCATACACAAAAATCTTGGCAAATGTTACCAGTTCTACTGATTTCAGGTCAAATGTTTAAATAAAGAAAAACATGGCTGGATATGGTCATTGGGCACCCAGCATTTCCTCCCAATGGGTCTTTCTGTACAACAGATGCTAGAAGGCTGAAAACTACATTTCCCAGATAACCTTTGCAAGTAGGGGGGCTGGATGCAAATTACGTTCTGCCAATTAGATGTGCTTGCATGAGATTTGGAGAGCAGAAGTGAGGCAGAGGTGTCCAAGTTTAGGACTACTTAAACTGGTGCTGAGCCATGAAGACAGCATGACTAGAAGCAGTTGCCGCTACAGGGTTTTTTGTTTTTGTTTTTTGGCACTGGGGATTGAACCCAGGGGTGCTTCACTACTGAGCTACATGTCCAGTAGAGAGAAAGAGACAGGGTCTCACTAAATTACTGAAAATCTCACTAAGTTACCAAGGCTGGCCTCGAACTTGTGATTCTCCTGCCTCAGTCTTCCAAGTCACTGGTTTTATAAGCTTGTGCCACCACACTAGGTTCTGCAGCAGTTTTGTGACCCAGTTTCTACCTACAATATGTGGGTGGCTTCTGTTCTGCACTGAACCCTGACCAATAAGCTTTCCTTACAGAAACCATGGGTGATTCCCATCATCCTCTGTATGGAGCCAAATTGGGTCAGTTACATGTGCCATAATGTTGAGTGGTTGCAAAAAGACCAGCTGTGACAGTGTATTTGTCTCAGACTTTAGAAAAGAGCAGGATTCTTCCCCTTGCTATAGAGAAACCAGGAAGGCCTCCAGAGTCTACACTGAAAGGTGTCGAAATAGCCACCAGCACAGTAGCTAAAAAGGACTCTCTTCCTCTCCTTTGACAAAAGCCTTGTGATTCCTGTAAACACAAAGACTTCTGACCTCATATTTAACTCCAAAGGTAGCATCAACATCACTTTATAATTTTCAAAGACGAAAAATGTCAAAAATAATAGTTTGCTCTGAATACACTAGAATTTCTTCTTTGAAGAAAAAGTTCAGTAAGAAGTACTGAAGCATATTTAATTTATCTTTACTTTTTGTAGGTGATACATCTTTTTACAGAGCATGTGAAGCTAGGAATTCTACCTCCCCTACCTTTGTTCTGTTCTGGAGAACTCTAAAGTCAAGAGAGACCTTGGAGCCGGGCATGGTGGTGCATGCCTGTAATCCCAGCAACTCAGGAAGCTGAAGCAGGAGGATTGCAGGGTGAAAGCCAGCCTCAGCAATTTAGCGAGGCCCTAAGCAACTTCAGTGAGACCCTGTATCAAAATAAATAATAAAAAGGGCTGGGGATGTGGCACAGGAGTAGATGGCTCCTGGGTTCAATCACCAGCACAAAAAATAAAAATAAAAAGAGGGACCTTGGGCATCACCCTCATTAGCGTTTATGCAAAGGAAGCATTTATTCAGACTTGCTCAGACACTAATATATAAAAACATTAAAAAGCAGAGGTGTGTGGGTAAAGTGAGGATGGTCTGACTATGTCCCCCTCCTGACCTCTCCACTGTCCAGCCAAATCTTCACCTAAGATGTTTTATGGAAGGGTTGGGGAGTGTCCATGCAGGGCCACTGGAACTAGAAGGCCATGATCAAAACACCTCTCATTTTATGGAGAAAAAAACCGAGGCCCAGAGAGGTGTGATTTGCTCAAAGTCATCCAACTTGTGTATGGCAAATTTGGGCTTCTGCACTTTGTTAGGTCAGAGCTCTTCCCTCAACATCTCACTGCCTCTAGTCCCTCCTGTCCATGCTTCCAGGCTTCAAGGACTAGCTGGAGTCCCGCCTGACCTGTCCACCCCAGCCTCATGGATTGCTAGGTTCTTAGATTCCACACAGTATGACTGCCTGAGCCTCTCACAAGGCATTCCCTCACTTTCTTTTTTACCTTTTTCTTCATTCCTCTTCTAGATTTAAAATTTCAGTAGGTAGCCTCCACTCATCTACTTCTGAATATCTCAGAAAACACAGCACTGCCCATAATCATTGATTGAAACTGTAGGTAATAGAGAATTTAATTGTTCCCCAATACCCACTCTTCCATTATTCCATTTATTAATAGTATTTCTGCCCTTGAATTTGAACTCATGGCTACTTAAAGATGATATTTCCTAGCATCCTTTGCAGCTAGGTATGGCTACATGACTACATTTTGACTAATGAGATATGAATGGAAGTAAAGTGTGCTACTTCCAGGTCATTTCCTTAAAAGGAAACCATTCACCCTCCCCTTCTTCTTTCCCCTTAGTCTTGGTTGCGGTGGGGAAGTAGCTTCAACCATAGGGAAGAAAGTCATTCTCAATGGGATGATAAAGCACAAATATATAAGGAACTGGGGTGCCCAGGTAGCTTCATAGAGCAAAACCACCCTGATCTGCCCACCTAACTCTGGACTGTTACACAAAAGAGAAGTAAATGTTTATTTGGGAGGGGATTGGAGGGTCACCTTGTTACAGCAGCTTACTTTGTACCTTAACATAATTCAACATCTGGTGACCTATGTCATGTCGATCTGTGAAAATCAAACTAGTCCATATCTGCACTCCATCTTGTAAAGTATTAAGTACAATTCCAATGTGAAATTATCACTGGGCCTCAAAGAAGAATGCCCATTACATGTATGTTTGACTACTTTGATGCAATGTACTGAACACCTACCATGTGCAAGGGATGTTAATATTGAGAGTGAACCCTCTCAGGCCCTGTGCTGTAACAGTCATCCCCTTTCACCATTCCAATCATCCTCTGAAGTATTTTTTCATTCATGTATCATTGGTGAGGAAATTGAGACACAGGGGGATAACTTACCTGGTAGGGGGAGAGCTGTGATTCCTTCCTAGGCCTGTCTGTGCTTTCCCCACTCCCCTCCCCACGACCCCGCACCCAGGACTGTGGCTACTGCCCTCAGAGACCTCACAGTCTGTGTGGAGAATAGATTCACAAGCAACTAACTCTATCACAAAGCAAAAGGAAATGCATCTAAAATAGAGGCCTAAGCAACACAGTTCAGGGGTGCTCAAAGAAGCAGTGAATAATTCTAGCTTAGGAGACTGGGAACAGTTTTGACAAAGCAATCCTTATTTGCACTGACCTTTGAGAAATTAGTAGAAGTGGAAAAGAGAAGGGGAGGTAATGACATAGCCCACTGAGAGACCTGCAAGAACAAAGAGGTAGAGTCGTAGACAACATGTGGGAAATGAGTGGTAGCCCCATGTGAGTGTACTGCGGAGGGGGTTCATGGTGGGGAGCTGGGGCTGAAAGGCAGGCCAGGGCCAGGCCAGGGAAGGCCTTGTGTGCCAGGTGAGGGCTGAAATGCTGCCATTTAGGCAACAAGGAATCACAGATGTTTGAGAAGGGATGTCATGCAACCCAGTGTCTGTGCCAGCATGAAGGAGCAGGAGAGGCAGAGAGCTCTGGCTACTGCAAAATCATCCAGACAACAGCTGATAAGAGCCTGGACGCAGGATCAGGAAAATGAAGATCCCCAGGGACACTGCCTGGATGTGGGGATATCAATCAGCACTTTGAAATCAGAGCAACCAGTGACAAGCCTGTTTGTGGAGTCGGCAAAATTGGCTACAATTACCTATATTCTGTTTTTACTTTTAGTTAAGAAATTACTCTGGGGGAGGCGATGTATATGTGGCTGGTATATCGAAATTAAGATAAAAAAACAATGAAGCCCCTGGAGCCTGCATCCCCCAGCAACAGCACCCACAGGTCCACAGTTCCAGGGGCCCTATTTCACATGGCCCACAGCACACAAAAATCAGATTCCAGTGGTATATGCCCCTAGCTTGTCAGTAATGCGGTGTGGCTGGGGTTTTTTTTGGTTTTTTTTTTTTTTTTTTTTTTTTTTGGACCAGGGATTGAATTCAGGGACACTTGGCCACTGAGCCACATTTTGTGTTTTATTTAGAGACAGGGTCTCACTGAGTTGCTTAGGGCCTCGCTAAGTTGCTGAGGCTGGCTTTGAACTCGCGATCCTCCTGACTCAGCCTCCCAAGTCGCTCGGATTACAGGCATGGTGGGCTGGTTTTTTGTTTATGTGTTTCAGAGAAAACGGCTGAGCTTTCTAGCAAACAACGACCACAAATAAGAGTTCCAAGGGTAACCCGAGAGAGATTTCTTGGGAGCAGTGAGGCTAAGGGTGCGTGATGATCGGTGGTGGAAAGTGTTGGGGTAACTCCTCTACCCTCTCGCCCGACACACAGGGAGGTTTCTCTTTCAGGACTGTTAGAGCCCCTTTTTTCCTTTTCAACCACCAACCACTCAATTCTTGGAGGGAAAATTAACATTCATTATGCAATTTATCTCTCTCCTTTTAATCCAGAGTGTCTGTCTCCAAGGTCCCTACTCAATAATTAATGTTTGTTCTCATTTTCCATTCTCCAGAGCATCTATTCTTGAACTGTGGGGTCAACAATTAACACTAATTATGGCTTTTCCTCCCTCCACCATGGGCTCTCCGAGTCCCAGGTTGGCGGCTCAGCCTCAGGGGTGGGCGTTCAGGAGCTCGGCTAGTGCAGCGCGCAGGCGCACAGGAGGCCGCCTTGCCCAGGCCTCTCTGCAGCTGAGCCAATCAATAAAGCGCAAACGTTCTTTTTTTGGCAAACTTTCTAATATATTTATTATCAGTAATGAGACAATGAAGCAAAAATAAATAAAATACTTGGAAATGAATTGGGGTGCGTAATTAGCCTAAAAGATCTAAAACCTTTTCCAGATCAAATATTCTAGGATTCTCTGACTTTTTCTTATCTCTCATCTTTCTCTCTCCGGCTTGTTTCTCCCTGTCTCTCTTTCCACCCACCCTGCACCCACCCTGCACCCACCCTCTCCCTCTCTCATCTCTCATCTTTCTCTCTCCAGCTCGTTTCTCCCTGTCTCTCTTTCCCCCCACTCTGTGCCCACCCCTTTATAATCATTCTTTCATTTAGGATCCTTTCATCGAGCCTCTTTGCTGTTTGTTTGTTTTTTTGTTTGTGGTGCTGGGGATTGAACCCAGGGCCTTGTGTTTATGAGGCAAGCACTCTGCCAACTGAGCTATATCCCCAGGCTGGGCCTCTTTGCTGTTACCTGTCCCTGAACTTTCTTTCTTAGGTCAGTCACCCTTATTCTCTTCAATCATTGAAACAGTATTGTTTTAATTCGTTTTCATTTTGACTGACCAAGACAACCAGGAGAATTCTCACTCCTGGTGACTCTAACAGATCACAAAAGAATTCATCAAGAGCTGTGAAAAAGCCCTGTCTTTTTGGTTGAAATCAGAAGGATTGGAATCCCTCCTATCTGCCCCGGTCCAATCTGCCCCTTGTTTGGGATCTACATGCTTGCCTCTCAGCCCTGTGGCTATGCATCTCCTCTTTAAATCTGGAGACCTCCTCCAGCGTATTTTATATGTTCACTGTTTTATGTTCCTGCTCTGTTAGAAGTTCTCCTCTCTGGAGTGTTTCACCTTTAAACATCTTGGATAAAGCTGTATTTTCCTCAATGTTTAAAAAAAAAAAAATCCTAGATCAACATTCTCTCTCTAATGGCATCTACAGATTCTCAAAACCATCCAATTCATTGTGATGCTTAGGCATCAAGGCATCCACTGTGTGTTTTCTCCTGTCTTGGGGTAAGGAAAAGGGACTTTTCTCAAGTTTTTCACTCTTAGGTAAACTCCTTGGTTGTTTTTCAGTGTATGAATCTGCCTATTCGAATGCCAGCCATGAAGAGGGTGAATCCAGTATCCAGCATGTCCTGCAAAGTAAGCTTTTCCCTAAGACTGTCTCTACTTGTCTGTCTCACTTGACTCATGAACATATTATTTTCATACTTAGACTTCCCGGAGCACATTGTGCCTCCCCTAATATACCAGTAAAAGGGAATTTACGTCTTGAGAAGCCTGACAAAAGTGGAGACCTCATGAGTTATTCCTGGACAGTCCAAGTGCTATGATCTGAGTATAAATATTAGGAAAGAATAGAATTTGGCTTCAATGAAGTGCTTGCACTTAGCTCACCCAGGAAGGGTAAATTGAAGGGCTGCCCTGTGGATTCTGTAGGCTGTACACTGCACAATTCCCATGATAATGAGGTGGACATTGCTCCCTGGAGTTGTGCACGGCTCAGTCTGCAGAACCACAAACGAGGAAGCTCTCTGGAAAAGACCCTCCGACTTGCACTTTAAGTGGAAGACAGGCCAGTTCTGCCTCTTCCAAGATTCCTTTAAGTTTCATTTCTCCCATGGAAAGATACACAAAACTTTCTAGTTCATCCTCCACCCACAGACATGACTGCTGCTGCTTCAGACCAGGGGGAAAGGATGATTAGGTAGAGACTCTCTCCCTTTCCTAAAAATAGTCTTTGATTAACAGGGAAACGTGTGTGGTCTTCCTTGCTGCTTATTTGGGGGGAGGCAGCTTGCAGGAGGGATCTGGCCTAGTAACAGGAAGCAACAGATTGAAGGCTGGAGCCAGAGCTGGGTGGAGGCAATTGTTTTTGCCAGAGATTGCAAAAGTAGGAGAAAAGGCACAGTCACATTCTTGCCAATAGCAAAATCTCTACGCAGAGAAATACCTGAGAGTCTAGCCCCTGCATTACCTCCTTGCCATCTTCCCCCGGCAGACACCCTAACTCAGTGGGAGGAATTTCAATGTCCATTTACTCATCTTCACACATTCCCACACTGGGCCGGAGCAGCTCTTTAATAGAAGCCTTCTAGTAAGATGATGGTGGTGGTGATGACGATAATGGCGGTGACAGTGTGGTGATCATGGTGACGATGATGGTGCTGGTGCCAGTGATAGCTACCCTTATTAGATAGCTCTGATGTGCCAAGCATTGTGCTGTTTTTTACAGTCTTTATTTCACTTCATCCTCATAGCAATGATATGAGCTAAACTATTATTATCTTCACTTTTCATCTAAGATAATGTGGCTCAGAAAGGTTAGCTGACTTGCCCAAAGTTATATGAAGTGTAAAGCTAGAATTTAATCCTGCATTTTTCTGCTATGCATGGTTACTAGTGGCATCAACACAAATAGGCACATTTCTGTCTGACAATGTACGACTTCATGATGATGTCTGCGGACAAATGGCTTCTGTTGAACACCCATCTCCCCCGCCGAGTCCCCTTAGTATCAAATACGCTTTTGTGGGTAACACTGAAAATGATTTGTAACTTTTTGCAAATTTATGGGAAAAAGAGGAGAAGCTGAAAAGAAACTATGGGAGAACCAGTCTTGAGGCAAATTTTCAAGCAAGATATTCTGTTTTACAGGACAGTTCTCCAAACCAAAGCATTCTTCCCAATACAGCCAAAAATGTTACAATGTCACTTGTTTTGTACTAAAATGTCACCAAACAAGAGATTTTCTTTGGATTAAGAAAAGTCCTCTTGGACTGAGGGTAAAGCTCAGTGGTAAAGTGCTTGCCTTGTATGCATAAGGCCCTGGGTTCATACTTCTGAGAAGCTAATGTGTAGTCAGTCACACTTTAGTAAAATTTAATCTCAGTTGTCCTCTTGCAACCCAGATGAGATTAGACCACACTGAGGGACTAAAAGTTCTGATACAGGATAGAAATGGAGATGAGTAATTTGAAAGTAGAGTTTTTAGGGTTGAAACACTCCTGACAGGTAGGAGACTCCAGAGAGCTGGGATGAACAGGAGAATGTCAGTATATGGAGAGGGGTGTACTAGAAGGAGAAAGTACAGAAAGGGAGATGGTGGGGTGTCAGAGACAAACTCACCCTTTCATAGCATCACCCCATGGCAAGCTCTATATCCAAGAAAGGAAAAGGAAACTTATTCTTTCTCCTCCCTATTCCTAGTACCTAAAAGATCATAGACTAACACAAATTTCTTTCCTACTTCCAAACTTTAAAAATATACTGTTCCCTCTGCCTGGGGTACAATCCTCATCTTCTCTTATCCAACTTTTTTTTAATGGTGGTACACAATACACATAACCTGAAACTTGCCATTGGAACCATTTTTAAACGTACACAGTAGCACTAAGTACAATCACATCCTTACGCAGCCAATCTCCAGAACTGTCTTCATCTTGCACAACTGAAGCTTTAAACCTATTAAACAACTCCGCCTTCTCCCCTTCCCTAGCCCCTGGCAACCTGTTCTACTTTCTATTATCCCCAACTTTTACCACCTCTTGTGGTTAATTCCTGTTAATCCTCAATTCCTGATTTAGCTCTCAAGCTGAGAGGCAGGTTTTCTGCTTCCTTCACCCACCTTCCCCTACTCTTCTGGCCCCCACCCTCTCCTGCCCCCTCCATATGCACACAGTGCATCCCAGCATCTCTCACCTACTGTCTACTGACCAGACTTCTCTCTCTGTGAGACTGCAAGCCTTTTAAGGGTAGAGTCCCATGGGTGTGCCCAGCACCTGGTGCAGTGCACACACCCACTGTCAGTGTTTCCTAAGTATTTGCTACTTGAAGGAGTGCAGTTACTGCAGGAGTTAAGTGACTTTTTAATTTTTTTTTTTTTCATGTTGACTTGGGAGTCTAATCGCCATGCAGAACAAAGTCTCTGCTGGAAAATGCATTCTAATCACTGCCCATACATAAGCTCAGGTGCCTCTTTCAGGGCTTAGAATATAAGAACCTTATTTGTTCCCTCAATTTGCTCAATGACCTTAACAAAAAGTCCTTACATCTCTCTGTGTCTAATATCCCCATTTGTTTTTAAGGAAGTGGATGTAACAGTAATCTGAAAATACCTGACTCCCTCTGTAGCTGAGCTCAAAGAGCAATTTATAACATCTTTTCATTGGAATCACCTACACAGCTATCACAATTTTTGTTTCCTTTTTGACCATTTGGTTTTGTTTTGTTTTGTTTTGTTTTGTTTTTTGTGGAACCAGGGATTGAACTCAGGGACACTCGGCCACTGAGCCACATCCCTAGCCCTATTTTGTATTTTATTTAGAGACAGGGTCTCACTGAGTTGCTTAGGGCCTCGCCAAGTTGCTGAAGCTGGTTTTGAACTCGCGATCCTCCTGCCTCAGCCTCCGGAGTCGCTTGGATTACAGGCGTGCACCACCACGCCTGGCACCATTTGGTTTTAATGAACATTTTTTCAATAAAAGTGATAGTAGGCTGGGGCAGTGGCAAAGCACTTGCCTAGCACATGTGAGGCACTGGGTTCAATCCTTAGCACCACATAAAAAAATAAAATAAAATAAAGGCATGCTGTCCATCTACAACTACAAAAAAAATTTAAAGTGATAGTATTCCGTATATATTATATAGATGGTGGACTATATAAGTATTTGTGAATGTGAAGGATAGTTTCAACTATTTGCACATGATTTTAAAAGTCAGGGATACAGCTGGGTGCTATGGCGCACACCTGTAATCCCAGCGACTCGGAAGGCTAAGGCAGGAGGATTGTTAGTTCGAGGCTAGCCTCAGTAATTTAGTAAGGCCCTAAGCAACTTAGTGAGACCCTGTCTCAAAATAGAAAATAGAAAAGGCTGGAGATATGGCTTGGTGGTTAAGCACCCCTGGATTCACTCCCTGGTACAAAATTTTTAAAAATCTGGAGATATAGCTCAGTGGCAAAGCACCCCTGGGTTCAATCCCCAGGATCACTAAAAAATAAAAAAAATCAGGAATACATATAATTTGTATTTTACAGAGGCAGGAAGTCAATCATAGACACTGCAAGGCGGGGAGAAGACCATCAGCTAGTGAGCCTGACTACACACGCCAGCACCACATCTCAGTATTGTGGTCTGTGACCATTATGACATCTGCAATTGCTCTTACGCAGTTATTTTATACAGAAGAGCCTTGATTCATTTATTTATCATATACATATGTGGTACCTACACATCTGTGTACTCACACTCACATTTATAAAGGCCCTAAAAAGACCAACTGCTTGAACCAGTGATGAAAGTGAGAAAAAGTGAAATGGTCTAATAGTCTGATGATTCTCTGTCCAAAAAATAGTTGAATAAATCACTCTAACCTTCTTCTTATAGATTCACTAATAGCCTAAAGAACTCTCCCTCTTTTTTCACTTCTACTTCAGTTTTCCTGTGGATATGAAATACACCGGGGATAATCACTAATCTAAGGATTCTTGAAATTCTCAAGGTGTGTCCCTCCCAGGGAGCCAGGAGCTATTGTCACTCAGTATGTGAAATGCGAGAGGGATGAGGGCCAGGCAGTGCAGTGTTTAGCACAATGCATTTTCAAACTGGAATCAATTTTAATATTGTGTATGTGCTTGTGTGGTGTGTATCAGTTTTAAGTTTCTAAAATAAAACTTAAAATATTAATTTTTATTTTGTCAGAGTGATTGAAAAATTATTATTTTCATTAATCAGCAATCAATAAATATTTTTTAGAATACCTTTTTTTTTCCTGAACTGGATCAAATCCAAGGACTCTCACACATGTTAGGCAAGCACTCTACCACTGAGCTCCATCCCCAACCCTGTAAATACTGTTTTCTATTTTATTACATTTTAGATATGTGTGTTATCTTCTCATCAAAAACAGTCATAAAAAGCATGAGGTTTTTCCTTTTTTTCTTAATAAGGTTTTTCTTACGGACTGTTTCCCTCTTAGTTTCTGTCTCTCTTGCTTCCTTCACACATTCCCCTATGAACTAAGGGTTTTGCTATTTTCTCCATTAAATTCCTCATTTGAAAATTAATGTAAACACCAGCATCAGAACATATTCAACAGAAATAGTCTGTTTTACAAAGCACAAAGAGTTTGTTCATTCATTCAGCAAACACTAAATGACCATCCACCAGCAAGAAATCCTACGCTAGGCACAAGGATGTAACTGAGAGACAGTGCCTTCAAGAGTCCACAGGGGTAGAATGAGTTGAGGACTATGAATGAACGCAGACTAACTCACCTAGAAGCTGAGGAGGCTTTTGGAAGGAGGGAATGCAAGCAGAGTCTCTAAGGGTGTGGGCAGGAAATACCCAAGTGGAGCAGCAAGGACAATCTAGGGAAAGGGGCCTTGTGAAAACATGGTAGCATGGGAGAAATGTGAGTGACCTGTACTGACTGGACCTAAGGCTCATGCCATGTCAGGGATGGAGTGGTGAAGAATGCAGGTCGTGGAGTAGGTAGGACCCCAGTCAAAAAGCGTCAGGGCATCTATGGAATTTATCCCAATAATTGCTGTGGGATCTTGTCGATGTAGGAACTGACATAACCAGACTTATATTTTAAAGAAACAATTCTCCCAGATGAATAGAGAATGGATTGGAGGCAGGTAAAACTAGGGACTGAGACCCCAGATGTCTATATTTGTTTTAGAGCAAGTAGTGCTGGGTGCAGTGGCACATGCCTGTAATCCCAGCAGCTCTGGAGATTGAAGCAGGAGGATTGCAAGTCCAAAGCCAGCCTCCATAACTTAGTGAGGAGCTAAGCAACATAGTGAGGCTCTGTCTCAATAAAAAATAAAAAGGGCTGGGGATGTAGCTCCATGGTTGAGTGCCCCTGGGTTCAATCCCTGGTATCAAAAAAAAAAAAAAAAAGCCAGTGAAGAATAGGAGATTGAGACTACCCCCAAGAACTGGATTGGCTGGCACTTTGTATGCATATGCAGTTTCAGCTCTTTCTTGAATTCCCTTCCTCCACATGATCTTCTATCACAAGTATTCTAACCAATCCCGTATGTATCCTGATTGGAGGGCTTCTCATTGTAGTTGATATTTTGTTACAACACAATGCAAATTTAAATTCCATCATCTAACTTGGCTTCCATTCTGGGCTTGGTAAACTGCCATGCACCTTTGGACTTCCCCATTAAAAATAATTCATGAACTTTTGAGAGAAGCTGGTATTCCCAAAACAAAAGCCAGACCCTTAAGACTTAGCTAGTCTTGATCTAAGAAAATATAAGTAAATAAAAGGAAGTCTACTCCAAATTGGAGGGGAAATATGGCCCTCATATTTGCTAGGCATTTCCACATTTAAATTCAGACTGGCTCATATTTTCTAGATCCATCTACTCCCAGGGGTATGTCTTTAGCCTGGAGACTTTCTCAGGTCTCCAGGAACTATTTGATATGCCTATCTCGCCCTCCTCCTCATCTAGGAAGATTTAAAGGGAGACTGTGCAGCATAAACAGGGTCTTAAATCTTGTCCCAAGAATTTGATAATTACAATACCAAAAGGCCATTTTGGGTCTTGGTCTCCCGCATGAAACAGGCAGATTTAAAATTTATTATAATGCTACAAATGCTCTATAGGTCATAGGCATCTTGAGTCACACCATATAAAATAAAGTATTTTTAGATATTCTTAAGGCCAGCAGGACCAGAATAATTCTTCCTTTTATAGTTAAGTTTATACTGGGAAGAATTTTCTTTTAATAATTTGGAATTTGCGTTTTCCATTTATGACCAAAAACACAAAACCATGAAGGTATCAGGGCTGACACTTAGGCCTCACCCACTGGTTTCTGCTGGGGCCAGCAAGTCCACTGCAAAGCCACGAGAAGGCAGACCACTTTCTGAGATCTGTTTGGCAGTGGATATGTCCCAGGCAATGAGATGCTGCAAGTTATGGGTTCCATGAGAGCATTCTAGCAATCTAAGAGCACTCGTCCGGGAAAGACAGTATGGGTGGGAAAAGGCCCTAACAGATGTAAAGAGGTTCCTTCCAGCACTTCTGACAGCTACTGCCCTGGTAACCATGGAATACATAGCCACTTCAGAGCCTGTAGGTAGGTCAGTGTTCTTTGCTAAGCCCTGACACATATCTAGGAAGGAGCCAGGTGGCCTTCCTGGCCTGATAAGGTGACTCTTTGTAGTTAGGTTTCTATTTTGACATCAGATGGGGCCCATCAGGGCTTCCCATACCAAAGGAAATAAGTACCCTGAAACAACTGTCATAATATGACCATGTTCCATTTTTCTTCAAAACAACAACCTTAGGAATGGAACACTGTCAACATGGATTTAGAAGGAAATTTTAAGAGGTCATATTCTGTCTAGAATGGGATGCTCTTTCCTGCTTTTTAGGTTTTGAGTGTTTGCTGAAGGATCCCATGATCTGAAAAGGCAGAAGGGGTTTGGGATGAGACCCCCTCTAGTAAGGGTCATCTCTGAGACGGCCTGGTTATCTGGCTAGGAATGCTATCTCCTCACTAAAAGCCTGTGGTTAGATTAATGCTAGCGTTTGAAAATCTGCTGGGGCCTGATGGTGGGCAGCCAGGGAAGGAATGCGTTTTCTGTTTATCTCTTTAATGGCAGAAATGTTCATCACACGGACTGTGAGCTCCCAGGTTCAGGCATGCCTGGAAGGGGTGCAGCGTGTAGCCTGTGCCGGGCCCACCAGCTCCTGAGCAAGGAGAAAGATCCAGGCCTTGTGTTCACAGCCAGGTGCCTGGCTTGGTCAATGGGTTAGTCAGTTTCTTCGATTTGATCACAAGGGTAGATCTTTCCATATTATTCCAAGAGGCAGTTTTACCACCCCCATTGCTTTATCTCCCAGGAATGCAGTTGGAGTGGTGTCTCCTCCTTGACAGCTGGGACCTCAGTAAATTACCAAGGTCCTGACCCAAGAGATGAGAAGTCCTAAGTGATTTTTCAGTCTCCTATCTAAAACTGTGTTTACATTTCTTGAACTCTGGCTGACTGATTCATTCTCCTGGTGTTGCAAGAACTTCCCTTATGCATTAGAATTTATAAGTTTCATTTCTGAGAGACCCAAGGTTCTTTCCAAGCCACAGTGAAGTGAACCTCATCGCAACACAATTCGGCTGGGCCGGATCTGTCCAGAGGATGGATCGCAGCCAGGCAGCTGTGATGTGGCAAGCTCAGCGAGGCTAACAGGAGGCAGGGATGTGGAGGGAGAAGCCCAAGATGTTAAGTCAGGACATCTGGGTTCTGCTTCCTAGTCTTGTGCTATTCTGAGATATGGCCTCGAGCCGATCTCATAAAACCACTCGCTGGGCCTCAGTTTCCCCAAACTGACTTAAATAAAGAAATGTTGAAAGTCTCTGCAGAAACCATTTTCAAACAAGACAGAAGGGGGCGACTGAGAAACAACAGAAAACGGAAGGTCATCCCTCAAGTGACTTTCTTCAGGTCAAAAAGACAAAAATATGGAGTCATGGATGGTCTCAGGCTCATAAAAGAGCTACTTAAGAACCAAGAATGGAGAGAACTTTTTGCTGGACACTGGTCCCGTAGAGGAGACTAAAATCCTTATGAGCAGGGCCATGTGCTTAGCTAAATCTTTTCCTCAAATAAATATTCCTTTATAAACATTACAGTTACTTTCTTAGGGAGAAAAAAAGATATAAATTCTACCCTTCAGCACTATGGAGTCTTAGAGTCAGGCTGTCTTGGACTCAAACCCTCACTAGTTGGAACATTGGGTGAGTGACTAGACCTTTCAAGTCTCAGCTTCCACACCTGTGGAGAACAACAACACATCATAGAGGAGAATCCTGGGGATTACACACAACACCACATCAGTGTCCGAGTGGTGCCTGCCTCATGGCGGACCCCATCAAGTCCATCAGCTCCTCCCACCAGGCCCACCTTGGCCTTGGCCTTCCTTTGGTCCTGGTTCCCACCTCTCCTGTCCACATTATGAAGGGAAAGGGAAGTCTCTCATCTCTCTATCTGGAAGCTTGCAGAAGCATTTTCCTACTTCAGCAAAGGGCAATCATACAAAATTCATATTCCACAGCATCAGCAGGTTTTTTTCCATCAATATTTCCTTTTTAATTTCAGTGTTATTTGAATTTGAATAGCACAAAGAATTTACTTTTGTTCTTCTAAAGAGCAACCAAAACAAGAAAAATTCAAATTTGAATATAAGGTCCTAACACCATATATAGTGTGGTATTTAATCTGTGCCTATAAAAGTTACAGGTGTTATTTGGTGGGTAAATCTGAATTCCATAGGTGTATATGTGTTTATAATTTTACATACCTATGAAGTAGGTGTGCATGTGTGTGGTGCTTATAAAAATTCATGAGACCTAGATATGACAACCTTGATCCTTTCTCTCTCTGATTTTCAACATAGCAAACACTGAATCCGGCACCAATCTTCACCTGAATCTTTATGAAACTTCACCTCTGACCCAAACAACGGAGAAGCAGGTATAGTATTGACTCTGAGTGAGCATGATACTGGGGGTTAAGACTCTTGGGTTCTTGTTCCAGCTTGCTGAATGATTCTGGGTGAGACTCTTCATCTCTCTGAGCATCATTTACCTACTCACTAAAATGAAGCACATAAACCATCACATCACAGAGGTTCCTTTACTCAGACTTGGAGTGTCTTAACGGAGCTTGGACTATTATCTGGCTCTTCACGCACGTCAGTAGTCTAAGCAGGCCTTTCCCTGACTTCTGCAAAGTCAGAGAGGGACTAGGGAAGCAAAAGGTGCACATTTTCACTCCTAATGAGGAAAAATTAACCATCATGGGAAAAATTGCAAGGATGATCATGAAGAAAGGAAGGAAATGTTTCCTCTATTAATAGATACTAGGAATATCTATTAGTGGTTCAAGGTCATATGTGCAGAAATATTTACAAGTCTGTTTCTCCATTGGGAGCTCTGAGGCTGGGACACCTTCAGATCCTTTCTAGAGGGACAACTCAGGGCAATTGCTAGAGCTGAATCCAAGTCTCAAAGAACCTACGGCAGAAGCAGCACACAGCTCCAGGGCACTCTCAGGTCTTTCCCTGCTGTGTGACAGACTCTGGGACCATGATCTCTTATTTCTCCCATATCTCCAACTTCCTTCCACAGTCTGGCTCCCCACTTTCTCCTCATCCATTAAAAATAATAATAGAAATGGATTTGTTTCCCCTGTGCCTGGGCTGGCTTCTGAGGTGGGCCTGAGTGCTCACTGTTGGAGCCCAGGCCTTGGGGGTCAGGCCTCTGCTGAGGTAAACACAGCTGGGCAGCCCCTCCCTACTACCAAGCAACCACAGAACCAACTGTTAAGGTTCTTTTTTTTTTCTTTTTTTTTTTAATGCCTACTTCGAAGACACCCTTTATAAGGTATCTAGAGACATTTTTAAAAATAAGAGAACCTGTGACTAAGAAAAAGTATAATATGGTATATTTTGGTAATTCCACAACTCCAAAGGCCATGCAGATGCCTCCTCCACCCCCAACACACTTCAAATTCATGCAGCCCCACAGCTACATTTAAAAAGAACCTCAGTCATGTCAAAGTAAGTCCTAGACTGAATTGTGAACTTTGCTGTCAGAAAGAAGAGCACCAGGCCCTGGGTCTTAAATTTGAATCCTGGTCTCCCCTGCATAGTTATGGCAGGCCCCTTACTAAGAGAACTTCCTGGGCCTCCTTTGTGAAATGAGGGGGTAGTTCCCTCCAGAACCAGTTGGTTCATTATAAGGTCTCAGTGGTCTTTATTCCTTTAGAAAAAGCCTGAATAAGAAACCATTTGAGGAAAAGTCTAGGGAGTCCCACCAGTTCCCAAACCCAGGGAAAATGAGAAGTGTAGGGGTCCTCGTGGCCTCTAACAGCCCCTACTTCACGAAGCTAATGGCTGTTTATTGGATTAATCACTGACTTCCATGTTAACCACTTCCTCAACCTACTCCACATAAATGACTAATTTCATGTTTACTATGAAGCATCTGGAAAGGATTTAGAAACAAATTTCTGCACAGCAGATTTCAGTTACCTACCTTGATGGGCCACTGGCAAACCGGGTGGATTCCTTCCACTGTGGCCTTTCCCACTCTGAAGCAGGCGACGATATCACACAAAATTGATTGTAATCAGCATCCGCAGTTCCAGCCCTTCTTTCTTCTCCATTAATTCCCCCACTGACTCAACTCCCCTCCCTTGGGGGCCAGACATAAAATACTTTTTGGTCATTTAAAATATTTATACTTTTTTCAATCACAGTGCTAGCTGAGGTGGGGGGGGCGGTGTATCCCAAAGGTGTAATATATTGGTACCATCACCCTTTAACGACCAATGGGTGGAAGAGAAAGGCAGATGGTTCTTCTTCCCGGCCTGGGTGAGTGGAGTTGCCCAGTTAGGGAGGCTGCCTCGGGCGCCCCCTACTGGTGGGACTGAGCACCCTCCGCTCTGTGTCCCGGGCGGCTGCCCACGCCCTGACCTGGCCGGAGCAGAACCGGTTAGGATCCTGCCTCCAGTAGCCTCAAGAACACGCGGAAGGATGACAAAAGGTGGTAAGAGCCCCTGAGTCACCCCTTCCACGCCTGACCCAAAGTTCAGGAGGATCAGGGCATCGGCGGTAAATCCTTCAGTAGAAATGAGAGCATCTGCTGCCATGAGCAACTTCTAGGAGCTGGAAGAGGGGGTTAAATCGTGGGAAAGAGGGGGACGAAAACTACAAGGGGAAATGTGGAGATGAAAAGAGCAATGAAAAAAGAAAAAGGAGACAAGCAGACATGTTTCAACTCCAAGCTCCTATTTCCTCTTTCAAATGAACTGCCTCCCCACTGTGAACAGAATCAAGTATTTATGAAGGCATTTTTTGCATATTAATAGCTGCATATGGATGGAGCCTTGCCAGTTCTGAAGTCCTAAAGGTACGGTGCCCTTTTTTTAATGCAGGTCCTCCCAACTTCTCACCGAATTGGGTGTTCTTCAGATTTATTTCCCTTTCTGCCTTGTGGCTCCTCCTCAGGCCCTGCATTTCATTAAGGGAAATTAGTTCCTGGGATACCTTCAGAGACCAAGCGCTGCTCTTCCCTCTGTGGGTAGCTGACATCAATCGCCAGAGAGCCTTTCCTCCTCCCCAGGGCCTCTCAGTGGAGGCTGCAGGTTGGGTGAGGTGACCAGCACCTAAAAAGAGTATTAAAATTCCTGGAAGAATCATTAACATAACTCGGCAGTGGGGAGAAAGTAAAACTAGAAAAAGTAAAATAATTTCCATTAACTTTAACATTACTGTCCATGCTCAATAAAGATTAAAAATAACATTGAGAATCAGTCCAGCAAATAAGCAAAAGACATAAGCAATTCATATAAAGAAAAATGATGGTGGGGGTGTGACTCAAGGTGGAATGCTTGCCTAGCATGCATAAGGCCCTGGGTTCAATCTCCAGCATCACCATGAAAAAATGATGGTAATAGAAAACAAATATGGACAAAATATTCATCCTGAGTAGCAATATTTTTTCTGAGCAGTAAATTAAATGCATATTGAGGCAAACTGTAGGTACCATTTCATATTTGAGATTTGTGCCACCTCCCACTTGTTTCAAAGTGATTGCACCTAGAGCTGCCAAGGTGTTGGTAAAACTGCTTATGCTGGATTGTAATTTGGTTCGATTCGTTTGTAAAGCAATGGCAATGTGACTTGTGAAATATGAAAAGGTATTGATACCTGTTGATTCAGTATATCTGACTTCTAGAAATTTATCTGAAAGAAATAATTCAGGAGGAAAAAAAATGAGTAAAGATGTTCCTTGCAGCATTATCTTAATAGAGAAAAATTGGAAACAGCCTAGAAGTCTAACATCAGAGAATTATTATGATGACATAGGGGTTTCATTCAGGCACTTTTTAAAAAGATGATTATTGATACTAAAAACTGTGATTTAATGCTAATGATTCAACACCGGGTTTCTTAACCGCAACATCATTGACATTTTGGACCAGATGGGGAGCTGTCCTGTGCCTTGTAGAATCTTGAGCAACATCCCTGGCCTTTACTCATTAGGTGTCAGTAGCACACCTGTCCAGTTGTGACAACCAAAAGGTTTCCAGACCTTGCTAAATGTCCCTAGGGCAGCAAAATCACCTACCTCGGTTGAGAACCTCTGATTTAACATTTTGAAAGTACAACTCAAAATAAGTCAATTATGATTATAACAACTATTTGTTTAAAAGATTTGCAAATGATGCATTAAAAAAGTCAGGCTAACTTGAAATTAGGGATGTGCTGAGTTTTTTGCTTTTTTTTTTTTTTCCTGGGATTTTTTTTTTTTTCTTTCTTTTTTTCTTTTTTTTTTTTTTTTTCAATTCTCCCTATAAAAGGGATAGCTGGATCATGAGAAGAGCTGGTTTTATCCAAGGGTGGCTAAAAATGATCTAGGAGTCACAATTTACAACAAGAATACAGCAAACTAAGCAGGGCTCAGCACCATAATTTTTTTTAACTACTGTTAGTTTTAAATATTTAGCGTTAGGTGTTTATTAGGCTATTAATAGGGCCACTAGAATTCACCTTTCAAAGATCTCAACCCCTTTTCAACATTGTATCCCTTTGACTGTAAGGCTCAGGGAGACAAGGAATTTGCCTCTCACTCTGAGAACTTTGGGTCTCCAGTATGAAATTCTTGTCCATCCAGATCCATCTCGGTCATCCTAGGGTAAAGGAGCAGGTGCTGAGCCCACTGGTTTATAAAGTTGTCAGGGCAAAGAGGTTGTCAGTAGAGACTGAAGAACAAACTCAACCTCTAATTAGATTTCCCAAGAATCATTGCATCACTTTGTTCCAAATAAGAAAAAGAGCATCTCCCCTGTGTTCCCCTAATGGATATTCTCCCTTTGTTCAAACTGTCTCCGATACTGAGAGAGCAAACAGCCTTTCTCACATGCTTTATCCTGGGTTTGGTTTGGGTTGCTCTGTGGGGATTAGACACAATTTAGTAGTGTCCTAAAAATTCTGTTCAATTTGGTCCTATGTGTCCTAAATTTGCTCTTTTGGGATTTCAGAGAGGAGCCTGTAATTCTCACATGCTAGGATTTGGGTCGAATAAACCTGCGTAACCCTTCTGTCTCCTTAGGGAGTTCACAGATGTTTTTCCTACTTCTTGTCAGCTGCCTTCTTTCAAGACAATAAACCCACACATACACCTGTGTGGACACACTATGTTTTGTACAAAGGTTTTTAAGTAATCTTTTGTGTCAGTGTCCTTCAAAACAATACCATACCCTACCTTCTGGTTAACTTTTTGGCAAACTGTTATCTAAAAGAACAAGCTCCAGGACTTAAAGGGTTTTTTTTTTTTTTTGGGTTGTTTTTTTTTTTTAATACCATGGATTAAAACCCAGGGGTTCTTAACCACGGAGCCACACCTCCAGTCCTTTTTTATCTTTTATTTAGAGACAGGGTCTCACTGAGTTTCTTATGGCCTCACTAAGTTGCTGCGGCTAGTTTTGAACTCATAGTCTCCCTGCCTCAGCCTCCCAAGCTGCTGAGATTATAGGCTTGCACCACTGCACCCAGGGAAGGACTTTTTTTTTTTTTTTTTTTTTTAATCTTGCCTAGTTTACCTTTGTATTCCTGTGTTTAGCACTGGCACTGACACATGGAAGCCACTTTTTAAAAAAAATCAACAGATAAAATTCTTCACTGACATGAAAGATTTTATGTCATAGGAAGTCCATAATCCATACAAATACATAATTCATAGGGAAAAAAATCCCATAATCAATAATCCCAGCTACTATGGAGGCTGAGGCAGGAGGATTACAAGTTCTCAAGGTCAGCCTGAGCAATTTAGTGAGATCCTGTCTCAAAATAAAAAATAAAAAGGGCTGGAGATGTAGTCCAGTGGTAGAGCACCCCTGGGTTCAATTCCCAGTACAGGAAGGAAAGGAGGAAGGTAGGAAGGGAGGAAGGAAGGGCGAGCCCAGAATCCTGGAAGGAGGCATCAGAGCCTGTACTTGTTTATGTTCTGTGATAATGACAATGAAGTTCAGTGACATTTCTCCCACAGTTCACAGGACCTCCAATGCCTCCTGCTGTTGGTTGCCATTTAGTACTTGGTATTTTGCTCCAGGAAAGCTTTGATCATGGGCAGACATGGAGATCCTTCTTGGAGATCCCTGTGAAGCTGATGAGTCCAATCAGTCCTAGTACTGATGCCTAGAATTGACTTTCTGTACTTCCCATGGAGACAAGTGCATGGAACTCCATAAGCTGCTTTGTTTCTAATGTCAGCTCTGTTTCCCTAGATCCACACCTGTGCTCAGGAGACCAATCTCCCCTCCCCTCCCCCACCCCCTCACCCCACCCCAGTTTATATATAGCTTTGGTTGTAGAATTTGATTCAAAGGCTTTTAAAAGAACTATACAAACTTCCCACAGAGATCTATATTTATTGATCTCTTGGATTCTAGTAAGACACAATACCTAACTAGTTAATTCCTTTTTCTTTTTATTGTGGACAATTTCTAATATACATAAAGGTTAAGAGAATTGTAGAGTGAACTTCCATGTACCTATCCACAAGTCTCACTAATTATTTACCCAGTACCTTAAGAGGGGTTTTTGTTTTGGTTTGGTTTGGTTTGGTTTGGTTCCAGGGATTGAACCCAGGGATGCTTAACCACTGAACCACATCCCCAGCTCTTTTTATATTTTATTTTGAGACAGGGTCTTGCTAAATTGCTTAGGGCCTCACTAAATTGCTGAGACTGGCTCAAACTTGCAATCCTCCTGCCTCAGTCTCCTGAGCCACTGGGATTACAGGCATGCACCACCACACTGGGCTAAGAGTGGTAATAACACTGAATGGTAATAACACCCAGTGTTTTTGAAGCCTATGTGTATGATGTAGGATTATCTCCCTGAATCCTTATGACAGTCCTGTGGTAGTCACACTTACTATTCCCATTTACCCATCAGGAAATAGATGTCAGGACCAAAGGGGCGCTATTCACACATGACCTGCACTCACAAAGAGGCCTAGAGGTTTAGGAATTCCATAAAGCTACATTTAGATTCCAACTTTTCCTCACTAGCTGTAATTTTAGGCAAGTTATATACCCTCTCTGGGGCTTATTTTTCTTATGTGTACAGGACAATAATATTTCCCTCGTGGGGTCATGGCAAGAATCAGATGAAACAACATATGGAAAAGGGATTAGCACAGTGCTAGGCACTAGACAGCCCCCAGGAAATTATAATAGCTATTGTAATTTTATTCCCCTGCCTTGAAAGCCATTATACAGAGGACTTGGATCTTGTGCTCAGTCTAAGTGTTCAGATGTATAAAAGGAGAAGTTGAAAAGCAAGAGTAATTGAAAGAAAGACTTTGAGCCAGCCTTGACTCCTAACACCATTCCTCCTGAGCATCCTCCATACTGTAGAGCATGGACCTTGTTTCACTGTTCAAAATGCTGCCTGTTAGAGATTCCTTGGGTTTCTCCATCTCATGAATTAAAAAAAAAAAAAAAAAAAAAAAAAAACTTGTTTTCCACCTCTACCTGAGGGAGCAGGGCTGCAGGCCTCAGGGAGGAGGGGAGGCAGGGAATCCAGGGGCCTCTTGTCTAGCAAGGCCTCTACCCCACAGCACATGGCTGCTGAGGACAACTGGGAGGTCAGAGGACAGGAGGGCTCAGTGGAGAGCAGAGGACATTTTTCTTTTTCTTCACCTAACCCTATCCTGTCCCAGCATTCATAGTCCAGCTGAATTATGGATTAGATAAGCTTCTAAAAGCAAAGCACCACGGGTAACTTTTTTTTTATTCCCTAGTGAAAAGTGACTGATTTTAAATAACTTTTTTGGAATCAATGTGCAAGTTGAGATTCCCTGTCTGTTGGTTGTTAGATTTGGAAAAGTCACACCAGATCCAACGGGACAAGGAAGTCACACAGCATAGGGTTTAAATTAGGGATCAGAAGGAGCTGGGGAGTTGTTCCCACTTCCCACCCTTCACCCCGCCTCCCATCTCTGCTGTAAGGTGGGATGTGTCATTGCCCCAGTGGGGTGAAGCCCCAGCCTGGGCACAGCTGGACACCCCCTCTCCTGCAGCTCCTGCTAAGCCAGATAAACAATGATTCTGTTGTGTCAACAAAGCACTTAATTAAATTGAGGACAATATAAATTAGAATGCACAGATAAGGATATACTTCCAAATAAACTAGAACGAAAGTGTCCTGTGTTTCATTTTTCTAAATCTCCTTGAAAAGAACAATGAGATGAGCCCTGTTCTCTGGGTAGAAAAACTGAGGCACAGAAAAGTCAGCGACTTGGCAAATGAGTCCTTCACAAAGCCTAGACCTAGAGATTGCTCTGTTTCTCTTTTAGACTAATGCTTGCTAGCTATTGGGCTACATTTTGCTAAACACTGGGGAACATGTAAAAATCTCCTTTTACTGAGTTGAGGTATAACAAAAGTGGATTGAGATAAAATTCCTGACAGGAGAGGAACAAAAAGCTTTTCTCTAGCTAAAAACAAAATTATCTCCACCCTGTCTGCTGGTGGAACTCTCCTGAAACTTATCTACTTGGCCTATCTTGTCAGCAACAAGTTGCTTTTAGAACATAAAAAGTGGGCTGGGACCTCAGGTGGCCAAGATGAGCAGGATGAACCCAGGTTACTGGCACGGGATGGCGGAGCACATTGTGGTGGATGGAAGGATGCTGTGGTTTGAGATCTTTCTGCTCCCTGGAAAGACGCAGTGCGGGCAGGCTGGGTTGTTGAGATGTGGGCTGAGTTGAGATCCATGCACAGAACAGCCCCACCCAAGTCCTCATTTCTACTAAGTTCCATAGGCTGCCATGGGAAGAAGTAACAGAGTCCAAGACGCTGAACATAGGGAAACTAGCCAGGCCCTTCAGCCAGTAGCTCCTGGCAAGAGTGGCCCCTTCCAGGCTTTGTTCTGGAGTAGTTTGGTAGTTTGGGGGGTGGGGCATTCAAAATCCCAGCCTCCTTTTCCCCACACCCCACCTCTAGTGACTAAATCTCTCAGATCTCTCTTTCCCCACCAGGACTCAGGGAAGTGAAGGAACTGACTCACAGCCAAGGTGGGAGGCCTGGTGGTCTGAGAGAGACTGACTCTTTTCCTTTGTTTGCTCACAGGAGGGCACAAATGTCCTATGTGCACAGAGGTTTGATGTGACAAGTTGATAGACCTCTTAAGGGTCTCAGCAAAGGCCTCCCCACCCGCTCCCATGCTTTAAGATAATGGTGGGGTGTGTTCCCGGGCACATTTCAGATCTTGGCTACAAAGGCCCTCCTCCTCCTGTTTTCTTCCTCCAGCTCAGCTTGCCCACAGGTTCCCAGAGACTCTTGGCAGCTCCCTCTCAGGCAGAATGAAGTTGTGAGCTGCGTGGGAGGCAGTTAGAAAGCCAGAGTGTTGCAGCCTCCTTAATGAGGGACAATAGCTCTTCTTGGAGCCATTGAGCGGCAGCTACAAAGGTGGGGAGCCCCAATTAGAAAAGAGTGGGAGATGTGGTGGGAGGAAGGCCTGAGGGACGCCTACAGGACAGATCCTTACAGATCCTTATCTCTATCTAGTTACTGTGAGACCCATGGGTGGGGATGTGACTGCTTGGGTTCAGAATCTCTCTCTCTCTCTCTCTCTCTCTCTCTCTCTCTCTCTCTCTCTCTCTC
>JAJEJO010004837.1:103779-162901 GCA_020662805.1 Glaucomys volans | reverse complement strand
CTCTCTCTCTCTCTCTCTCTCTCTCTCTCTCTCTCTCTCTCTCTCTCCCCTGCTCCACCCCTCTCTTTTCTTTCTCATTTCTAGGGATTGAACCCAGGGCCTCCCACATACTAGGCAAGTGCAGAGTTACATCTTCAGCCCTTTTAATTTTATTTGGAGACAAGATCTTGCTAAATCTTACTACATTGCCAAGGCTGGCCGAGAACGTGCAGTTCTCTTGCCTCAGCCTCCCAAGTAGCTGGGGTTACAGGCATTAAATTAGACATCCCAAGGTCTGTCTATTGAGCCAACCCCTGGTACTGACCCTTCAAAACACAAATTGAAAGGAGAAAGTAAAACTGGGAAGAAGGTTTTTTTCCCCACTGGGTCTTCAATTTAGGTATTATAATCCACAAGTAAGAAAAGAAATGACAAGAATTTACTTAATTTTAATGGACATCCCTTTAAATTGTGGTAAATGTGTGTGCCTGTGGATATTTGTATACAGCAAGAGCTCCCTTCCTTGATAGCTCAATTGAATCACATTATGTTTACAGGAAGATAATAATCCTGGATTTTCCATGGCTCACTCTGTCAGAGTATAAGATTAGCTCTTGAATTCATTAACAGTCATCTCCTTTTAAATGTCAGATAACTTTTTAAATGCCAAGTATTACACAACGCCTTCTGTGCAATTCAAATCAGCTTTACCAAATTAACTAGTTAATCTTTATTGTTTCATGTACAATAAAGAGAAAGGCTTCCAGGCGTTTTTAGGAGAACATAAAAATATTATTTACAGTACAATATAGGTGAAGAGCTGGGTTTTGATTTTCTGCTACACATTTCACCTTTCCATCAGTTTTTAAATCATTCCCACTGAAGTGTTCACATGAAATAAACAAAAACAGCTTGAGGCTTCTCTGCTTTCTTCTAGTCCCCCATTTTCCTTCCATTCCATGTAGCCTTGCAGAGTTTTGCAGGGGGTGAGGTGGGGATTAAACCCAGGGTCACTTAACCACTGAGCTACATCCCCAGCCCTTTTATATAGTTTATTCAGAGACAGGGTCTCACTGAGTTGCTTAGGGCCTCACTAAGTTGCTGAGGCTGGCTTTGAACTCGCAATCCTCCTGCCTCAGCCTCCCAAGCCACTGGGATTACAGGCATGTACCACCATGCCTGGCTAGCCTTGTGTTTTCTTCTCCCTACTCTTCTTTTAGAGACCTGGACCTCTGATTACTCTTTATTTTGCTCTCAACATACCCAAGAGCCCAAGTGTCAGGCTTGAAGGTTCTACCCCTGAGAAAACAGGGTAGTTCACAGGGCCAGGGATGGAGCCCAGGAGGCTGTGGCAGAGCAGGCCTAGAAATCAGGAACTTTCAGCTTTTCTTTCCAAAGAACCCCTGCTTGAGTTTAATCTCCAAATAATCAGACCACATAGACACAGGCTTCAACAACTGCTGAAGATAGGTCCATCCAGGGCTGGCTCCTTCTCACCATCCAGCTCTTGGATCCAACACCACCTCCTCAGAAGGGTCTTCCATGACCACCTCAAGGCAAGTGGCCAGCACCTCCCCGTCACCTCCATCCTACCACCGTTGCATTGTCTTCATAGATGAGTCACCCTCTCAAATCATCCCATTATGTGCTCATTTGTCTGACATATGGTAACACTCGATAAGTATCAGTTTAATGAATAAATGAAAAACAACTCAAGCACATGACCTGTTTCCTGGTTCCAACTTTCTGACATTTTTCTTCTCTTACCTTTACCTTCCAGAATCCTCTTTATATGTTCAGTCTTTTCTTTCCTCCCATCTCCCAAACTCCCTCTCACTCTCGTCGATTTGCTAGAACACTTGCACATAATAGGCAAAAGCAGGACTGCACATTCCAGGGGCTACAGAGCCTTCACTGAAAACACTCCATCAGGCCAGAATTGATGGCCCCGAAACATTAGGGAGATGAGCCATGCAGTCAAGAGAATTGTTAGAGAAAAAGATTTACAGGTCAAGTGACTGGGAGGGACTTGGATGAAAGCTCCTCAAGTCCCCACTCTTCAATCTGAGTCCCACATAAGGAATGAAAGTAATCCCAGTCATTGGAACTGGCCTTGGTTATGCCTTTTGTCCTCTAGCCTAACATAGAATCTCTGGAGATAATGGAGACATTTCCCTCAAATCAGTACTTTATGATTTCTATTATTCCATCCAGTGATTCATGCAAGATTGTGGAGGCGAGAAAGCTTGAAATGCTTTGTCTGATTTGTGCTTGAACCAAATGCTTTTGTTTGATCTAGAAAGGGGGAGGAGAAACTAATCAGATATATGGCTGAGATGACAAGAAATTGGATATGTATTTGTCCAAGAAAATCTTTATCTCAAGCCACATTTCAAAACAAAGGAAAAGGGTGTGGGTGTTCATTGGAATGATGGCCACTTGTGGGGACCCACCAACTGTTCATGCCTCATGAATGCTTGCGGGTAATGTAAATGTTATGGGAGGGAGAGTTTATGACTGCCCAGAGAGACCGACATCTGAGAGTTAGTTTCCTAGAAAATATGGAAATGATCAAATCCACACCCAGGGTGATCTCATAGCACACTAATGTATATGACCCCAGCAAATCAGCCCCCAAACTAACAAATAACTTTTCTCCTTGGGAATGAGGAGCCAGTGCTACACAGAGACCAGGCCTCCAGAGGGCAACACACACTTCCTGTGGAGGCGTGCTGTTGCCCGCTCCTCGTCTGAAGTGAGGCAGGCCCTATCTGCAGATTGCCTCTGGTGTCCTTCACTCATGTGTCCAATACCCATCAGTTTGGCATGTGTGGAGCAACTGTATATTCATTTCCAAACCCTGAGCCAGGCACAGCTATGACAACAGGAACAAGATGGCGGTGGTCCCTACGCTGGTGGAGCTTTCATCGTCTAGTAGGGAGGAGCGTTGTACAGTCTCAGAATCACTGTGGGCAATGGGGACTAGTGGCCTCGGGGCACAGATGAGCCAGACCTGAAGGATGAGGGGTCGTCAAAGGGAGGAAGAGTGTTCCCAGGAGAGGGAAGGGCAAGTGAAGGTCTTGCTCCAGGAACTGAAAGGCCAGTGTTGATGGACCTTGCTGTTCCCAGAGTGTGGTCAATGCATCTCACAGAGAGCCCCCAACACCTTCTCCCACCTTCTTTAGAGCCTTGCTAAACCTCACTTTCTGGTGGGGCCTTCCTCAACTCCCCTGCTTAACCAGCTATGTCCCACCGTCCTAAATATACAACACCTATAAAAATAAATTGAGCGATTTTGTAGGTGTCCTATAAAATGTTATGCGTTTTTACAGGTGACCTGTATATAGAATGACGGGACAAAATGGGTTAACACCAAAGCCTCCACATTCATCCCCAGCTGCCCTTCAAGCCCTTTGTATTTCTTTTTCTCCATATCACCAATCACCTTCAGACATAACTTGTGTTCCTCTCCTTCTCTCTTCTCTCTTCCTTCTCTGTGCAATGGAGATGCATTCTTCACGGGGGTACAGACTTCTGCTGCTGGATTAATTCTTCCTGTCCTAGAGAAGGCACCCAATAAATATTCCTTGAATGACTGAATGAGGCCAGAGAGATAGTCCAGGGCCAGGCAGGAAACCTAAACCTTGTAAGCTTGTTGGCCTTCACCCTGAGGGCAATGGCCTTTAAGGTTTCAAGCAGAGGGGTCATGTGGTCAAGAGTTTGCCTCTTGGGAAGATCACCCAGGTTGCAGTGCACGGTGCAGGCTGAAGGCAATTTCAGACAAGTTTTTCCGTACCTGAAATGTAACATCATTTGCATGTTGTGGTGACCACAGAAGACGTGACCTGAAAGATCAGAGACCCCACCCACCCTGGGCCTCCTCTCTTAGCCCATTCTTCCTTCCCTTTCAGCCACTTTTGCTCAAATCACTCTTTCCTAACACATTGACTACTATTTTCAGCTTGGAAATAAATTGGAATCTTGCTATAACCTTATTTGTTGCAAGGCAGATTTAGTGACCATTCACAGCTATTTGAAGCTATAAAAGTAACAGAATGATCTCATTTAAAAAGGAGTCTTGGGCCGTGATTTTAGCTCTGCTGTATGTCAGCTGAATGGCTTTGGACAAGTTCCTTACCCTCCTGGAGACTCCCAGTTTCCTCATCTGTGAAATGGGGGTAATATACCTGTCTCACAGGATTGTCCAGAGAATTAAATGAAATAATTACAACCCTGAGAAGGTTCCTTTTTCCACTTCCCTGAGTACTAATTATTAACCAGTCTTGAGTTATTCTCTACACATTTGGGTCCCCTGTGTCTTCCATGGTAAAAATAGGTGTTATTATTAGTGTTCAATGATGAAAACATTGCTTTTTATAAATATAGGGGGATTTGGACTAGCTCTTGTTGCTCTGTGTGCCAGGCCTATGAAAGCTGGGCTTTCTGTTTCTCCCCCAGGGAGCCCCGCAGTCCTTGGAGGCAGCAGCTCAGAAGACGGGAGAACCTCAAAGTTGTATAAATAAAGGGCTGATTTGTTCAAACAGAAAAGAATTTTACACGCGCAAGCTGCTCATCGACATGACGCCGTTCCTGAAGGTGATCTCACACTGAGAAGACGAGGGGTTTTATAGACACATACACAGGAATTCCAGTTAATACACTTCTGCATGGTACAAAAACAGCTTCAGAAGTCCCTCAGTGCTCCTGATTTATCAGAAGGGACAGAAAATACGCAGTTTGTAGCAGATGAGGAAAGAACAAATTAGGACAGTAATCACAGCCAGCCATCGGGAACAAATCAGTTGGGTGTCTGGTTTGGGTGGTGGGAACAGGGAAAAGAGAAGAAAAAGGATAACTTTGAACCACCTGATAAAATGGTCAAATATAATTCATTTTATCTTGACAGAAGCTAACATAATTGCTACTGTTTTATCACTGTGACTTGGTAGGGTTGATACTCCTACCATGGAAAAGACTGATTCTTGAGTTAACTATTCAGAAGTCAACTGCAGATTCTCTTTTGGATATCTGGCCTTGTTTCCTGTTCTCTAAGAGCTCATTGATCTCCCAAACTTAGCTTCGTTTCTAGTTAAGGCCACCGAGTGTTCTTGGAGTGAGGATGTCATTTGTCTATCTTTGCAGTTCTTCTTCCATCCCAGCATCCCCAGGTACATGGAAGGTGCTCACCAAGTGCTCTAGGAATTGACCCACCCTTTTCCTCCCAAGCCCTTTTGTTTGGGGTCCTTCCCACCCATTCTTTGCCTCCTCAGAGCTTACTGAACTGGAAATAAATGACCATGGAGTCAAAGAAACTGACCAAGAACAGAGTCATGTCTGGCAATGGAAGGATCTCAGGTCCTTCACACTTCCTAAGGGGACACCATCCCAGGCCCTTGATAGGAAGTGACCCAGAAAGACAGGGGAGAAGAGAGCAGACACTTGTAGTGTTAACGGTGATGGCACTACATGGTGCTGTGTAGACTGGAACTTTGGAGATCTTGAGGGTCACCTTTCCAACCTCAGCCAATTCCAAGTTCTCAGGTGACACCTCTCTGAGCTTCCCCAAGCCCAGTTCTGCAAGGTGGGGCTTAGATTAGGAGTCAGGCATTTAACCCAAATCTGTCTCTCTTGGTGACTGCACCCCATTTTCCTGGGCTTCCTCTTAGGCTCTTCCCAGCAGTGATGAGATGGCCACTGGCTTCTCCTTCCCAGGTTTTTCCAGAACTGAATGTGAACTGTCTTGAATTACATGCCCAAATGAAATGCCATCAGCCCAGCCTGGAGCCAAAAGGACTGAGAAGGAGTAAAAGAGGACATCTTACAGGGTGCTTTAAACTACAAGAGGGCTGGGAGTGTAGCTCAGTGGTGGAGTGCTTGCCTAGCATGTGCAAGACCCTGGGTTCAATCAACACCACAAAAACAAAAAACACCCAGGAGCTTGGGAGATTGAGGCCAGAGGCTCATAAATTCAAAGCCAGCCTCAGCAAAAGCAAGGCACTAAGCAATTCAGTGAGACCGTCTCCAAATAAAATACAAAATAGGGCTGGGGATGTGGCTCAGTGGTCGAGTGCCCCTGAGTTCAATCCCCAGTACCAAAAAAGGAAAAAGAGAAGAAAAAAAAAAAAAAAAACAAGGAGGGAAAATGATTCTGGGCCGCAAAATGATGCTTGCTTACTCCAAGAATTCAAAAAAGGTTGAGATGCACTATCATTTATATTAGTAAAACTATCCCATTTATTCTTAGTAATGATTTAGTTCTTCCCTTAGGACTTGAAGAATTATGGTTGGTACTTCCTGGGATGTGATATCATCATCATTATTGCTATTTATTCATTTAACCAATTTTTTAAACTTTATTTGTTTTAATTAGTTATATACATGACAGTGGAATACACTTCGACACATCATATATGATGGAGTATAATTTCTCATTCTTCTGGTTATACATGATGTGGAATACACCAGAAGTATAGTTATATATGTACACGGGGTAATAATGTACCCATTGATTCATTCTATTGTTCTTCCTACCCTCATACTCCCTCCCCTTCCTTCACTCTCCTCTACCTAATCTAAAATAACTCTATTCTTCCCTAGCTGCCCCAAACTGTGAATTAGCATCCTCATATCAGAAAAAAACATTCAGCTTTTGGTTTTGGGAATTGGCTTATTTCGCTTAGCATGATATTCTCCAGCTCCATCCTTTTACTGGGAAATGCCATAATTTCATTCTTCTTTAAGGCTAAGTAATATTCCATTGTGTATATCTGTACCACATTTTTTTATCCATTCATCTGTTGAAGGGCACGTAGGTTGGTTCCATAGTTTACTTATTATGAATTGAGCTGCTATAAACATTGATGTGACTGCATTACTGTAATATGCTGATTTTAAGTCCTTTGGGTATAAACTAAGAAGTGGGATAGTTGGGTCAAATGGTAGTTCCATTCCAAGTTTTCTGAGGAATCTCTATACCACTTTCAATAGTGGTTGTACCAATATACAGTCCCACCAGCAATGTATGAGTGTACCTTTTTTCCAAGGTCTGGTATTGTGATGCCTCCTGTTTCACTCTTCTTGCTAAGGATTACTGTAGCTATTTTGGATTTTTTATTTTTCCAAATGAATTTCATGATTACTTTTTCTAGTTCTATGAAGAATGTAATTGGGATTTTAATTGGAATTGCACTAAATCTGTATAACACTTTTGGTAGTATGGCCATTTTGACAATATTAATTCTGCCTATCCAGGAGCATGGGAGGTCTCTGCATCTTCTAAGGTCTTCTTCAATTTCTTTCCTTAATGTTCTGTCATTTTCACTGTAGAGGTCTTTTACCTCTTTTGTTAGATTGATTCCTGAGTATTTTATTTTTTGAAGCTATTGTCAATGGGGTAGTTTTCCTAATTTCTTTCAGTAGATTTGTCACTGAAGTATAGGAATGTGTTTGATTTATGGGTGTTGATTTCACTTAACCAATACTTAAGCACCTTCTACCTACTATGTGTCTTATACTTTCTGGACATCAGGTACATCTGTGAACAAAACAGACCACAATAGACAGAGGCTGTAGCTCAAGGAAAGAGCACATGTCCAGCATGTGTCAGGCCCCGAGTTCCATCCCCAGCACCACAAAATGAAAACAAAAACACAAGAGTGGTGGTGGGGAGACCAGGACCCCTACCCTATTCCACACTAGTGTAGGCAACAGATGCTATCAGCCAATAAGCAAAGTGTACAATATGTAAAAAGTCGATCCTTGATAAGGAAATGAGATAAGAATATATTTATGGAGAATCTAAGAACTTTAGAATTCAGAGCAGGAAATTTTACAATAATTTTTTTGAATATTCAGTGTTCACATTTTGGTTTTGTATTACACTTTTTTGTTCAACAATTCTGGCACAGCACTAAAGAAGGAAAAATGCCATCATCCTTCAGACCCACTTTCCAGTCCACCCTCCTCAAGACTCAGTGGATGGTAATTCCACAGGACTCATAGAACACATACTCCCAACCCAGTCCTTGCCCAGAAAACCACACCTTCTCTTGGGAATGTTGACTGTTGATAGCTCACCCTAGATAGGCCTTCTCCCTATTGACAAGGTAGATCCTGGATTCTGAAGAATGCATCATAGAAAGACAACATCTCAGAGTTAGTTACACTGACAAGAATGGTTAGTTCAAACCAAGAAAAGCACCCAGGCTGGAGTTGCAAGTAACCAACCCCGTCTATGCATTTCATTCATGTATTTTCTGCCCATCCACAGGACAGTTCATTCATTTTTGCCTGATGCATATAGAAGGGAATGAGGGTAGGAGATAAGAAAGAGGGAGGCAGCAGAAGGAAATGGAAAGAATGTAAATAATAACAGATGCTAACATTACTGAGCACTTATTCTGTTAGGCTCTGTTTTAAGTTTTATATGCAGGAACTCATTTAATTCACAAACTTAAGCTACAAATGTACCTATTTTACAGATGAGAAAATTAAGGCACTGAGAAGTTAAGTAACTTGCAGAATGTCAGACAGTAAACAGCAGACCCAGATACACAGGCGGGCAGCCCAGTTTCGAACTCATGCTCTCAACCATTTGCTATAAAGCTTTCGGCACATCCCAGCTGAGTCCTATCCAATCAAAAGCACTGCCTGCCATATTAACTAAGCTCCTAGCACACTCCTTCTAGAAAATTCCACTGTGTGCATGCATTTAGTCTGCTACAGGAAGATTTTCTTATCCTGCAAGACTCTGTCCTTTCCTCTATTCCTACCTGAGTCCTGTGGAATGTAAAGATTTCTCTCCCAGCAATCATTTAGCTCCCTCAAACAACTTACATTGAGCATCCTCTGAGTATCAGACACCATGCAGGCCCTGAGGATACAGAGATGAATCATCTCCAGCCTTTGCCTCCAGGAGCCTGTAATCTAAGGGGGGATAAGCAACGTGACAGATAATATCAGTATAATGTTGTGGCAGAGGCAGGCTCTATGAGCTATGGGAGAGACCATTTATTTTTCGGTTATTGCACATGGAATCCTCCCCTTAGTTCAGAACCTCTGTACAACCCTAAAGACAGCATTATAGCTGACAACCTGTTTATAACCTGTTTCTGTCAGGCTTCAATCTGAGAAAACACAACTGATCCTGAGTAACTCTGAGTTCATATAAAAATTGAACTTTTTTTTTAAATCTATTCTCTTTTTCAAAAAGAAATGGTGGGCTTGGAGTTGTGGCTCAGTGGTAAGGTGCTCTTCTAGCACACATGAGGCCCTGGGTTCAATCCTCAGCACCACATAAAAATAAAATAAAGGTATTGTGTCCACCTACAATAAATATATATATATGCACATATATATATGTATTTTATATATATATGTATATATACATATATACATATACATATACACATATATACATATACATATATATACATATACATATTTTCATGTATATGAAATTGTAATTGATTAATGAATTAGAATTAGAAATTGTAAATTGTCAGGGTTAGGTCATTGTAGTAAGAAAGAAAACGGCAATAATGCCTAGGAATGCTAGGTACACATTCAAATATACTTATACTCCACATTAACATGAAAAGGATTATATGTTATGCCCAGAAGATATGAAGAATGAGAAATAAACTTCCACCCACAGCCATCACAGTTACTGCATTGTGTCCTCAGGTGCAAGGTGAAAGGACCTGCCTCAAAGCAGGCACAAGAGCCAGCCACGCCTGAGGTCAGAGCACCCTCCCACCTGCAGCCAGATGTGGGACATCCCCCCAAGTAGAGGATGACTGCCACTGAATCCTGTGGTCACATTGAGGTGGAACAACATGAATTTCAGTGACTGGAAGTAGCAGGAAAACAATGCTTGGCTTAAAATGTGGTCCAAAGATGGAGCAGGGTACCTTAGGAGATAAATTCTGGTCCCCAGAGTCCTTTGAATGTGCTTGCTAACCACTTGGCAGGAACAGTGCACAGGGATCACAGCTCGGTTTCAAGATTCAGTGATTCCACGACACTTGAATAATATTTCCAGGAAAAATATTCAGGACAGCGAGTCTTAAATTTTTGAAAGAAAGCTTGGGATTAAAGTGGAATACGATCAATATTAAGGTGTCAGGCTAGTAGTTGGGAAGCCCTGGGTCTGCTCTGACTCTGAGTGACCTTGAAATGCTCTGGGACTCCCATTTCCTCTTTGTAAAATGGAGATGATAATACTGGGACCTCCACACCTGCCTCTTAACAGTGAAGTGAGAATCACATGAAATAATAACTTTCAAAGAATTTTCACATCTATAAAGGAAGCACCTAGTGAGAGAAAAAGGAACGAACATTCTCTGATCCCTGCTGAGGGCCAGGTCCCTCATATATTGAGCCTTATTTAATCTTCCCACCCGCCCCCCTTCTAGTCAGTATGCAGATCTCCCCTGTGCAGATGAGGAAACTGAGGCTCAGATATGACCAGTGGCATGGCTGGCAGCAGCAGAGCTGGGTTTCAAGGCCATAAAGTCCATAGTACCCGATATTGAGGGAGTTCTGCCTGTTCTCTTCCTCTGACCAGCTTAATTATACATTCCTATTCTGACCTCAGAACCTGAGAAGGGAGCAAAGATGTGATAACATATCTTAAACGTGTTGATAATAACACAAGGTACCTTGTGATTTCCCTGAGTTAGTTTTGTTTTGTTTTGTACCAGGGATTGAACCCAGAGACATTCTACACTGAGCTATAGCCCCAGTCCTTTTTGTTTTATTTTATTTTACTTTATTTTGAGACAGGGTCTTGCTAAATTGCACAGGCTAGCCTCAAATTTGTAATCCTCCTGCCTGAGTGGTTGGGATTACAGGTGTGCCCCTGGAGATTTTTTTTTTTCTTCCAATGCTGGGAATGGAACCACGGCTTCACATATTCTAGGCAAGTGCTCTATCACTGAGCTACATCCCCAGCATCAGTTTTCTTTACTAAGGAGAAGTATGAACTACACAAGAAAAACTTTGAGATTATAATTTTCAAAAAAAAATACTGATTTTCTTCCATCATTAGGAAAGCATTGAAAATAGTAATTTACATTTGTGTATCACATGGCATATTACACAAACTTTCCAAATGCATTTTCCTAGTTAAACCTTTCAGGAACTCTGTACAATATTCATCATTACTACAATATTCATCATTTCACAGAGGGAGAAGCTGCAGTTCAATAAGTCACCAGAGGCAGATAGGAGTGCCCCTTCTTCTTTCTCCTGCATCTTGTGTTCCCCCATCCTCCCAGCAGTTCCCTCGGAAAACCTGCTGTGGGCCTAGGTGTACTATGCTCAGATGGGGTACTGGGCATGAGGGCAGAGGGCAGAACTGCTAGAAGAAGCTGAGACTCAAGGTTAAGGAACTCTCTCATGGTCTGGAAGACATGAGGTGCAGGAGTCAGGACTTCAGTGCAAGCAGTCTAATTCCAGGATCTGCACCCGTGTCTGGGAAGAGCCTCTCACGTGCTAGTTTCAGCATTGCCCTTTGTGTTTACAGAGTTTGCTAATCTCCTCCCTCCCTGCCCCAGGCCTATAATTCCACACTGCTGCTCTTTCTAAATACAGCTCAGTTCTCATCACTGGTTTGTTTGAAAGTCCTTACTGTGTCCCCACTGGTCTTCCAGTTAAGTTTCCAGTTTCAAAGACATATATCCCTTAAAAAAAGAAACACATAACAAATACAGTTTTTCTACAACTCCATCATGCAAGATCAACAACTCTGCACCATGCAAGATCTGGCCTGTGTCTAATTTACACTGTCCACACACTGCAGTCACACCAGACTCCCCCTAGCCAGTACATGCTGCTTCCCCTGCCTGGAATTGTCCTACCTTCTCTTCATTACAAGACTTAGCACTATGTCCACTGGTAAACAAACCTTCCCAGCCTAATTTAGCTTCACCTCCCAAGAGGTCTTGGGGAAACCTGTTACAATCTGTCACATTTACCACACTGCATTGCAACTGTGAGATTTCTTGTCATTTCCCCACAAGTCAGTAAGTTTCCTACAAATAGATCTTTCATCTCTGTGCCTCCAATGCTAGCATAGTACCTGGCAAACAGCAGACTCTCGACAAATGTTCATTAGCTGAATGAATAGAGGGAGAACAAATGATTTTGCCAGAATAACAGAGCTGAGATATGAATTTGTAGTCTCTCTGTTTATTTAGCATATTCATCAAGTACTACAGGTTAAGCATCAATAATCTGAAAATCTGAAATGCAAAATGCTCCAAAATCTGAAACTCTCTGAGCACCAACAAGATGCCACAAATGGAAATGTCTACATTTGATCTTATATGACAGGATGCAGTCAAAATGCACTAAAAGTGTTGTGTGAAATTATCCTCAGGCTAGGTGTATAAGGTATATCTGAAATATAAATGAATTTCGTGTTTAGGCTTGAGCCCCATCCCAAAGATATCTCCTTGTGCATATGCAAATATTTCAAAAAAAATTCAAAAGGCATGTGCCACCACAACAGCCCCAGTTTTAGTTTTTTTTAATTTAAATTTTAAATATATGCTGGGCATGGTGGCACATGCTTGTAATTCCAGGAACTGGGGAGGCAGATGAAGGAGGATTACAAATTTGAGGCCAGCCTAGGAACTTGGTGAGGCCTCTTAGTGAGATCTCAAAATAAAAAATGGCTGTAGCTGTAGCTGAGTGGTAGAGCATCCCTGGGTTTAATTCCCGGTGCTACAAAAAATAAGGAAAATTTGAAATGTACTTACAAGGTTTTAAATATTTCAGGTATAATATGTATGTCTCCCAGCTGCCCACTTCCCTTCCCTTAGACAACCTCTATTGCCAGTTTCCTGTGTGCCCTCTCTGAGATGTATAAAGCATGTATAAGCAAATAGATAAAGATAAATAAGAGATAGAAATTTTGTGCAAATTACTAAAAAGAACAATTGAAAAAGGAAATTTTGTGAAATTTTAGTATATTATACACATTCTTCAGAGTCTTGTTTTTCTCCATTGAGAATTCTTAGAGCTCTATGTTAATTCATAAAGAGATACTTTGTTCTTCTTAATGGTTATATGGTATTCCACTGTATAAATTAACATAATTAATTTAAAGTCTCAAGTTGATGGGACATTTAGTTTATTTCCAATCTGTCCCAATGAATGAATGACCTTAGGTATGTTACTTCACACGTGTGTTCACATATCTTTAAAAAAGATAGTTCTTTCGACACTTTTCGAAGCAACACACAATTGAATGGACAGAATTTCAGATTAAGACTTTTTTCTTCCTCATAAGGATTTGCTTGAAGAGCTTTCCAAATCCCTGACTCTGCCTCCAACTCTCTATCTGTAAAATGAGAACTTTCCTTGCTCTGAAGACTCACAGCTACATGTTGTTAGGACTGAAGGTTTTGCCAGGTGTGGTGGTACAGCCTGTAATCCCGGTGACTCAGGCAGTTGAGACAGGAGAATCACAAGTTCGAGAGACAAGCTTCAGAAACTTAGTGAGACCCTTAGCAACTTAGTGAGCCCCTAACTCAAAATTTACCCCATGGGGAGGGGGCTGCAGATGAAGCTCAGTGGTAAAGTGCCCCTGGGTTCATTCCTCAGTACCAAAAAAAAAAAAAAAAAAAAAAAAAACTGAAGGTTTTATCCTTGGCTTTGGAATTCTTCCAAAAGAGGAAGCTTGTTTCTCACTTTGGCTTTCAATCCAATTTCCTGTTAGATTAAAAAGCTTCACAAACAGGGATTCTTTTAAAAATGTATCTCTTTTCTGGTCTTCTAATTTAGGCATTTACTGCAACTAAGGCAGGTTTTGTTTTTGTTTTTTTTTTTTCCTTTCTATTTTTAAACCTTTCTAAACCTTTCTATTTATTCAGGGATTTTTTTTTTTTTTCTTTTTTACTGTACCTGTCTCCAAGGTGAGAAACTCAAACAAAAGAAAATTATTTACCTGGTCAGGCATGGTGGCTTGGGCAGCTGAAGCAGGAGGATTACAAGTTCTAAGGCAGCCTCAGCAACTTAGCAAGGCCCTAAGCAACTCAGTGAGACCTGTCTCTAAAATACAAAAAGGGCCTGGGGTGTGGCTCAGTGGTTAAACACTGCTGGGTTCAATCCCTGGTACCCCCAAAAAAAAAAAAAATTATGTACCTGCTTTACCTTTTTATGTCAGTGTATCTTATCGGCTAACAAGTAAGAAACTGATGATAAAAAGTCAGCAAGTGAAGAAACTCAGGACAGACTTGTAAAACTTGCTGAATAAGGTGTTGATTATCTCTTCCCAAAGCAGGCTGATATTTGGTAAAGTAGAAAACTGATTGTCACTAATGGGTGAGAATAAGTCAGCAGATGTTCAAGCCCCTGCACACTAGATTCCACCTCTATTGCCAAAATGAAGCTGTGGATGGAGCTGGGATCCAGGTGGCAAAGGCCAAGATCTGGCCTCATCAGGCACATGGGGCTTTAGTTGCATCACCAGCTCCACTTACCATGTTTCTTCCACTACTAAAGACCTGCCTTTGAACCTCTGGAGAAGATCAGTGATTCTTGATTCTGGTCACAAGTTGGAACCACTCTTGAAACCTTAAAAATGCCCCAACTCAGCCTGTTGGTGACACATACCTGTAATCCTAGCTACTCAGGAGGTTGAGGTAGGAGGATTCCAAGTTCCAGGTCAGCCTGGGCAACTTAGCAAGACCCTGTCTCAAAACAAAAAAATAAATAACAAATAAAAATAAAAAGGGCTGGGGATGTAACTCAGTGGTAGAACACCCCAGGTTCAATCTCTACTACTGGGGAAAAAAGAAGAGAAAAAAAAAAGCCCAGCCCCAGAGATTCTGATTTTATTGTCTGGTGTTAGATCCTAGGAATTATACTTTTAAAAAATTCTTCAAATATTATTTTAATGTACAGCCAGCTTTGAGAACCAGTGCTGTGGATATTTTGGGGTGTTCAGTTTACAAATAGCTGATGTGACTCAGGGAAAGAAGGAAGAGGGGGGCTGCTTGTGTAGCTCTGTGGCAGAGCACTTGCCCAACATGGACGAGGTCCTGAGTTCAAACCCAGCACCACAAAAAAGGAGGAGGAGGAGGAAGAGGGGATCAAATGTAATAAGAAACCAAACCATGGTGATCCTGGGGACTCCACAGGGCCATGCTGACCCTTCGGTTCCCCTGCTGTAAATCCTGAATGCCTTCCATTTGTTCTCAAGATAATGGACAAAATCCTCAGCCTGACTTCAAGGCCTTGGGCTTTGGACCCCCTTCCACCCTTCCCACTTCTCTCAGTCTCTGCTCTGGTCACTCTAGTCCTCTGCGAAATCCCTAGAGATGCCCTGCTTCCTTCTGAGAGGCCTTACCCTATGACATTCATCTCTCCTTCTCCTACCTATGCCACACAGCAAGCACTGCACATATGAATGGGACAAGACCCCTTCAAGATGAGTTTGGCTGGGTGCAGTGGCACGGCCATCCTGTGATGTCAGCAATTTAGGAGGCTGAGGCAGGAGAATCACAAGTTTGGGGCAACCTCAGAATCTTAGGGGAGACCCTTTCAAAAAATAAAAAAAAAAAAAAAAAAAAAAAAAAGCCTGAAGATGTGCAGCTCAGTAGTAGAGCACCCCTGTTCAATCCCTGGTACCAGAAAGGAAAAAAAAAAAAAGTAAAGAAAAAGCATGATTAATTACCTAATCATGAGTACTTGGTGCCACTGCCAAGCCTGCCTAGTTCTTTAAGTCTATTCACACCAGTAGCAGCCTTCCTGGACACTTAAGCTGAAAGAAGTTGACAAAGAAGAAGAAAAGGGCAGGACGTGTGGCTCAGTGGTAGAGCACTTGCCGAGAAGGTTCTAGGCCCTGGGTTCCATTCCCAGTACCCGCAGAAAAAGAAGAAGAAATGACTAAGAAAACTGGATGCACACTTATCCAAGGGCATGGACAACAGAAATATGTGCATTTCTTTTGTCTTATGTATTCTTTGTGGTGTGTTAACCCAATAGGAAAGTGGAGATGCACTGGACTCTCATGAAGAACCAGGCAGATCCCTCAGAGAAAATGATGAAGACAACCAAGGTAGGAACAGCTGGGTCGGGTTGTATAATCTTATCACTACAATCATCACATGAACTTTGAGCTATTAAAAGATGTTAATGGGAACGACTCTTCCATTTCCTTTCTGGTTGAGTTGGAAGTCATAACACAGACCAAAACTGCTGAGTCCAGACTCTGTGTTCTTCATGCTTCACAAGCAAATGATAACGTGTTTTATGTCCTTGTTTTATTGTGCTATGGTTTGGATGTGTCTCCAAAAGCTCACGTGTGAGACAATGCAAGAAGGTTCAGAGAAGAAATGATTGGGTTGCGAGAGCCTTAACCCAATCAGTGAATTAATCCCCTGAGAAGATGAAACAAATGGTAACCGAAGGCAGGTGTGGCTGGAGGAGGTGGAGCATTGGGGTGTGGCTTTGAGGTATGTATTTGTATCTGGAGAGTGGAGTCTCTCTCTCTCTCTGCTTCCTGATCATCATGTGAGCTGCTTCCCTTTGCTACACTCTTCCTCCATGATGTTCAGCCTCACCCTGAGCCTGAGCAATGGAGTTTGCTGTCTATGGATTGAGACCTCTGAAACCATGAGCCCCTAAATAAAATTTTCCTCCTCTACAGTTGTTCTGGTTGGGTCCTTTAGTCACATCAGCAAAATAGCTGACTAAAACATATTGAAAAAAAAATTTTTTTCTGCCAGAGGCAGCAGATTGATAACAAAAGAGTGAAGACTTTGAGGACATTATAAAAAAGTTCCCCCCAGCACCCCTACCTCCCTGTTCTACCTGCCTTCATGGAAGGCTTGAAGGGGTTGAGGTTTCTTGCCTAGAGGAGCACTATTCCAACAGAACAGGGACCATCTTCTTCAGAGGCCCAGCCCCTGCCACCCTGGATGACAAGAGCTGCTTGATGGTGGCTTACTCCAGAAATGACCCTGCATTTGATGATGATGGGGGCTGGTGGGAAGAGAGGGAGTTCTATGAAACATTGGGCCCAGAATCACTGGGCTTTTCAGCACAAAGTTCCAGGCCCTGAACTGACTCGAAGCCCTTTCCTGAGGGCACCAGGGCATGTTTTATGATGCTGCGGTTGGCTAGGCCTAGATAGCAGAGCCATTCTTTGTCCTCATTGCTTCTTGCAGCAGCAGAAACGTGAAAGGCTCTTGATCCTCAAGGAGTCTATGCAGGGCCAGAGGAGCAATGTGCTTGCTGCTGCTGCACAAAGGTGTCCAGCAGAGGGAGCACGTGGGGCTGGAATCCAGCCTGTGCTCCCAGGCTTAAAGCAGCCAGTGCAGCTCCCCGGTGCGCCCACTCAGTGTGTGTGTAGGTGGGGGTCCTTTTCCTATTTGGTCATTTTCCTAATTCAAATAAACGTGAGAGCGTGGACTCTGGAGCTGGGCTACCCCTGCCTTAACCTCACAATGCCTCAGAGTCCTCAACTGTCAGCAAAAGTTGGAAGAGAACTCATCTCATTTGGCTGCACAAGGAACAAATGAAAAACTTCACATAAAATAGCCATTTAGTGATTATTAATCTCAACTTAGATATCGTAGCAAATAAATGTCTACCCACCCATGATCACTGTTCACAATCCGTGAAATGACACCATGGTTCTTCCTATCTCCTGTGGATCCTGTAGGGTCTGAAGGAGAGAGACCTAAAGAGAACACTGGAGAGAAAAGTGCAAAGTCACAGGTTTGGAATTTCACCCAAAACTTTGTTTTTTGGTGGGTAGTACTGGAGACTGAAGCCAGGGCCTCACACTTGCTAGGACCAAACTTGATCTTTTTCTGTCTACATCAACATTTCTTCCTGTTAATGTCCTATTCAAAAATAATTTTTATACTTATTTTTAAAAGGTCTCAATGTTTCTGTATGTCAGGCAATAATATACTATGTTGCCTGAACCCTGGGTTTGGTCAAGCTTTTAAGGAAGGTTTCTAATAACATGAGGCTCCTGTCACCTCCATTTTCTAAGCTGAGTGACACTAGCCAGGGAAATGCACTCTTCAGATCTTCCATATCGTAAATCACATATGCAGAATGTGAACACTGACAAGCTTCCAAGGTCTTGGCCAAGTGCAGCAGAGGTTTTAGGCAACACAGAACATGGCCAAAACTAAGCAATGACCAAGTCAGAACAGCTTTCCTGTCTCATGACAGCTCGGCAGGCTCCGGCTGGGCTCTGTAAAGGTTATTCAGTCTCTAATGCAATGAAATATCACTACAGAAAGTTAAAGAAGGCATTTTCCTGTCCTGAATGATAAATGCTATATTTAAAAAGGATTTCAAGTCTTTGAAGAAAAAAAAGGAGGGTGTGTTAAGGAACTTTTTTCATCTATTTTAGGATCAGCTTCTTCCCCCATAAGTCTTAAGGCTAATTGTCAGAATTTTTTCCCCCTACTTCTAATTAAGTAGTGATCTTCATGGTTAATTATAAGCACCTCCACCTCCAGTGAGACTGCCATAAGGCTTGGACTCAGAGTACTACATGCAACCCCAGAGGGGGTTGGAGAAATTGCTCTTACTTTAAATACAAACTTTTCTTTCCACTGCTCCACCCCACCCACAAAGTCAGAGAAAAGAATGGATTTTCAATTCTCACTTCCTAGGTCAGTAGTTCTCAAACTTCAGTGCACATGAGCATCACCTGCAAGCTTGTTAAACTAAAGATTCTTGGACCCCATGTCCAGTTTCTGAATCACTAGATCCAGGCAAAGGCCTTGACAATTTGCAGTGTTAGTAAGTTCCTGGGTGATGTTGATCCTGGTGGTCCAGAGACCACACTTTGAAACCATGGCCCTGGGCCTTGCTTTTGCAATTTATCTCTCTGAATTTGGCGGCATCTCTTTAATCAGTCCTTTTAAAACTAATTGGGACAGGGGGAGAAGAATTGGCATGCAAGTTCTGTGTGATCAAGAGCACTAATTATGGAGTCTGCCTTCCTGAGTTCAAATCCTAGCTCCACCACTCACTAGCTGCATGGTGTTGAGTAAGTTACAGAACTTCTCTGGCATCTTTTCGTCATCTGTAAAATGGACATACTAATAGTACTTATCTTGTGGGGTGGTTGTGACCTAAAGGAGTGAAAATGCAGAATGTGCTTAGAAGAGATTGAGTGCTCAAGAAGGGTGAGCTATCAGTCTATTTTTTCAAAACCTTAACTATAGCCATAATCTGTGTCTTGTTAGAAGAGCCTTTTCTAAGGTGATGATGTGATGATTACTTTCCAAACCAGTGGCAGGGGTCTTGCTCTTAGGAAACTCATTTAGTCCTCCACCTAAGTCCTTTCCCTGAAACCCAGATGTGGGCAGCAGACCCAAAATGAACACGATGGCCTTTCCAGCCTCTGTTTAACTCCTTAAAATGTAGCAGAAGTGCTTTAAGATTGTCTTTTTCAGCTGAGTGTAGTGGCCCATGCCTGTAATCCCAGCAGCTGAGGAGGCTGAGGAGGATCCTGAGCTCAAAGATAGCTTTAGCAATTTAGCGAGGCCTTAAGTAACTTAGGGAGAGGAGACCCTACCTCGAAATACCAAATAAAAAGGGCTGGAATGTGGCTCAGTGGTTAAGCATCCCTGAGATCAATCCCTAGCACATTAAAAATAAAAGAAAAAGTTTTGTTTTTTTTTTTCTTTTGCAGTGCTGGGGATCAAGTTAACACTCTCTGCTGAGGGATTATCCCCAGCCCTCACATTAAGACTCTGAGGAGGACTGAGAGATTTAGGACACACTTCTTGAGGTGCAAGGAGCCTCTAAGGAGCAGCCTGGAATAACAAATGGGAGGAACAAAAAGCAGGTCTTTGGGTATGCTGGGAAACAAGCAAGCCACTTCCATTATTCTTATTCTAGCAGAAAAAGCAGCTCAGAGCCTTGTTGCCTCATTCAAGGGATGAGTGTGTGATCATTGGTCACAGCATTCTAATGAAGGCCAAGAAGAGATTAAACAAGATGGAAGGTCTAGTTCACTCTCATGGAAAAGTCCAAGCTGGTGGAAAAAGAGTGGGACAGTCCACTCCCTGATGCTGGTCAGCAACCCCGGTTCCTTCTGTTTCTCTCTGCCTTCCCTTTTGCCATCATTACCCTTGTGTGCATGGTCATGGCTGGCTCAAAATCTCCCTCATTATGCTGGACAGGAGAGAAAGTGTCATTGTTGGGCCTCTACCTGCTGTTTAAGGGCACCATTCATGAATTGCTCCTAGCTCACCTCTGCTCAAACCCATGGGCCTGCCTAACCACAAGGAAACCTGGGAAGTAAAGGGTCTCGCTAGGTGTCCGTGTGCCACACCAAAGCCTGAGGGGGTCCTACTACCCACAGGCAGAAGAGGGATGCCAGGCAGAAGAGGGATGCCAGGAGCCAGGTAGTGTCTCAGCCACATGTGGGCAAATGTCTCTGTCCTTATAGATACTGCCAATTTCCCACCTCTTAGACCCACAGTGACATTTATTTCTCTGCCTCATGCCCGCTCTTAAAACTCAGTATGTTTTCCCTTATAGCCACAAACTGTGGGGGTTTCAGCCACGTCCTGCATGGATAAGAAAAGAGTTAACTGCCAGAGGACGTTAGCTATAAAACAATCAATTACCCATAAACTTCTCTAATCAATAAACATTCAAGAGGCAATACTCTTTTTAAATGAGCAGGGGTGTGATGGATCAGGCCATACCAGCTCTGGCCTCTAACAACATGGAATAGCCCAACTCTCCTTTATTTTTAGCCACTCAGGTAAAGGAGCACAGAATAGGAGGGTCTTCTTCTGTGATGAACAGGATGAGGTAGAGGTAGAGGAGCCACCTGCCCAGGGAAGCTATCAAAGAACCAGACAGGGAACCACTCCCACACAGTGCCACATACTTCCCAGCAATCTGGGACAGTCCTCCGTGGTGGCCAGTTCCTAGAAGTCAGGCCTCTGTGTCCCATGGCTCAACCTAGTCTGATTCTGCTAGAGAAGGGTGGCTCCCCACAACAGACACTGCAGCTTTAGCTGCCCGCCCTGTGGCTTGCCTGGGAGAAGGAACTAGGGTATCTCCACTTCCTCCATTGGTCTTTGTGGTATCAAAACAGAGAGGGAAAACTATTCGATGCATTTGTGAATTTACCCAAAAACTTTTTAAAGTACAAAGACTTCCGTGAGGTTTCCGGTGCTGTCATTCCATTGACCCTAATGAGAACTGCCTAGGGAGCCCAGCTCTCTCCTTTGAAAATAAGCCCTTTATTAGCAAGCAGCTGACACTGTCTGTGTCTCATTGCACTTTCTATCACTTGATGATGCTTTCACTTCCCTGGGAGCCCAAAGTCTCATTCAAGTTCACACATGTGTATTGGGGAGCCAGTGTACCACTTCTTCTTTTTTTTTTTATCTTTTATTTTATTTGTATGTGGTGCTGAGGATGAACCCAGTGCCTCACAGGTGCCAGGCAAGCGCTCTTACCACTGAGCTACAACCCCAGCCCCCACTTCTTTTTTTTTTTTAGATCCAGGTATTGACCTCAGGGGCACTCGGCCACTGAGCCACATCCCCAGCCATATTTTATATTTTATTTAGAGACAGGGTCTTACTGAGTTGCTTAGCACCTTGCCCTTGCTGAGGCTGGCTTTGAACTTGCGATCCTCCTGCCTCAGTCTCCCGAGCCACTGGGATTACAGGCATGAGCCACCATGCCTGGCCATAGTGTACCACTTTTTAGCCCCATGTCTACGTGTGCTCAAAGAGAAGGACATTATTCCTACCTAGTAAATGTTCCATAAGTGAATGAATAAATAAATGACATGTCAAGTATTGAGGAGATTCATAGATGGTGATTCCAAGTTCCCTACCCTCAAGAGCCAGTAGTGAAGATTTCAGCTCTGGGCATGACAAACTCCCTGTGAAGAAACAGTGTGTGCAGGAATTAGAAAGGTCACAGTCCTCCAACTGGAGGGACTCAGAGAACACAGTGACAAATGAGGACTTTCATCTCCATCAAAGACAAAAACTGCAGCCATCAAGAGTAATGAGGAGCTGGGCGCGGTGGCGCACGCCTGTAATCCCAGCAACTCGGGAGGCTGAGGCAGGAGGATCACGAGTTCAAAGCCAGCCTCAGCAACTTAGCGAGGCCCTGAGCAACTCAGTGAGACCCTGTCTCTAAATAAAATACAAAATAGGGCTGGGGATCTGGCTCAGTGGCCAAGTGCACCTGAGGTCAATCCCCCGTTCCAAAAAAAAAAAAAAAGAAAGAGTAATGAGGGGGGCTGGGGATGTAGCTCAGTTGGTAGAGTGCTTGCCTCACAAGCACAAGGCCTTGGGTTCAATCCTCAGCACCACAAAAAAAATTAAAAAATAAAAAAATAAGAGTAATGAGGGGCCACCACCAATGGAGAAGGGGACACTGGCTCTTTGGTTTCTAGGTGAACAGAGCTGTAGCACCCTCATTAACATGATGAGACTGCCCCAATTAGTGGCTGGGACACTTAGTTGCATCACAGTGCAACTGGGAGGTCTGGACCAGTGGTTTTTGTGAGAACCAGCTGTCTAGATCCTTTCTAGCTAGAACCACCTAGGGTCTCACCCAGACCTACCTGCATTTGAACAAGATTCTCATGTGATTCACATGCCTGTTGATCTTTGAGAAAACTAGAATAGACTCATTGAGGACACTGGATTTCAAATTCACAAGACAGGGGCTCATTTTCCAGCTCTATCCTTGATGAGGTCCACAAGTCTAGGGCAGGGCACCTCACTTTTCTGGGCTTCGGTTTCCTTTCCCATATACCAAGGAGGTCAGGCTGGGTGATCTTTAGGGGCTCATCCCACCATCACACTCTGTGCATCTATGGCTCACACAGGTTTGACAGTGACAAGCAGCAGAGCCAGAGCTGAGACCAGGCTTCCTTACAAGCTCCTTCCACAGAGCAAATTTAGTTGATCTTTAAATTCATATATAAGAATAGCTTCTATGGTCTGAACGTGTCCCCCCAAAAATCTTATGTTGAAACCTTATCATCAGTGTGATGGTATTTGGAGGTGGAACACACTGAAGATATTATATATTTTTTAAAAGAAGTTAAAATTTGTAAGTTATTGTTTAAAGTTCTGCCTTAGTTTGCTCCAATATGTCCAAAATATCAGGTTACTTTACTAAGGGAAAGAAATCACCCTTCTGTAGTTCACATCAGTTCTAATCAAAATGTTGAAATTTCACCAACGGAGAACCTCTGCTTTTGGGCAATACAAATGCGCCCTCTGCTGGTCCCATTGTGCCCTGCACCCAAGTTTGAAAATTGGAAAGACCCGTGAAAGTCTTCCATGAGTGTTTTCTCTGAGCCAGCCACATTAAAGAAACTCTCACAGAATTCCTCTTGTCATGAAGATGCTTTAATCAGCTCTTGCTCTCTGCTAATGCTGCATATTATCCAAAGCAAAATAAATTCCCAGGTACAGCCCTAAGTCAGCTTTTCCATTCTCCTCAACAACTTTGTACATTAACAATCTTGTACTTGCTCCAAAGACTGGAGATTGTGTGAGAAAATGAAAACCACCAGAATGTTTGGGAATGACTGAAAGGAACCAAGTTGCAAAGAGGCCCTGGAGATGTGACACCATGATGGAGTACACTGAAAATGGATTAACTGTGATATCAGAAGGGTAGCTAACGTGACATGGGTGTCCTTCCGCGTAGGATGACATTTGTTTTTTAAATCTATTTGTTTTTCAATGTTATAACCACACTGGGGTTTTCAGAAAAAATTGAAGCACATATATAAACCTCCCAATCTACCATATTATTTCCTCTTTCTGTTTTCTTTTCCAGTCCTTATTCATCCAGGCTTCACTGAGTTCTAACATACTATTCTGTGGTCTATACTTTGACTTGTCATTATATCATAAATTCTTTCCAAATTATTTATTTATCTTTTTAACCATGATTTTAAGTGTCAAAGTAATGCATCATAAATTACTTTTCAAGTCCTCCTTGTTGAGCTGTTTCTAATTTTTCATTATTAACAATGGAATAATTTGGTTCAAAAAGCTTGTTTCTTCTTTTGAGTTATTTCCATATGATAAATGCCCAGGAGTGAGAGTCCTGATCAAAGAGCAGAGCATTTTTCTGGTTCTTGATACATACTGTTATATTACCTTCCCAAAAGATATTTTAATACTAATTTCAAAATCATTTACCATGTTCCAGCACTGGTTTCTGCAGTATTTGCTAATTTTCGAGGTGTAACATATGCCATTGTTCCAATTTGCAGCTGCTTATTACTCACCAGAAAGACACTTCCCCATGTCTGACCTTCTCCTGGGATAGTTGCCCATGTCCTTTGCTGATTGAGGATCTTCTGTGTTTTCACAGACCCAGAGCCAAGGGGTGTGACCCTTGACCCCCTCAGTGCTTCTCTGGCTGAACACATTCAGACCCCTGAGGCAGATACTATGAAAAACATGTAAGTGTTCCAAGTTGTAACAATGTGGATTTCCCTGCTTTTGTTTTGTTTCTTTATTTTTAATTAATTTCATTTCATTTCTGGGATTTTTGTTTGTTTTTTTCTGATATTCGTGAGCATTCTCAACTAACAGCATGCTGACAGCCAGAATGGAAAGAAACAAATTCTCAGGAAAGATGACATGCTGATGAGTTTCCTTCTTAAACCCTGTTCTTCACAAACCAGTGAAGAAAGCGCTGGGGACGTGGCTCAGTGGTTGAGTGCCCCTGAGTTCAACCCCCAGTACCAAAAAAAAAGCAGGAAATTTAAGTGTTGGAGGCATCGTCTTCCATTGTCCATATCTGAGATCTATAGAGATGTCCAGAAAGCTGAGTCTATCGATTCCCTTGGTTTCTCCTCTCAGCATTCTCTCAGCTTTGGGTAATATTAATAATTCTAATACTACCAATAGTTGCAAACGTGTGTTGAGCACTTCCTGTGTACTCCCTGTGTGCTTACTAGGAGCTCTCTGAGGGCAGCTCAGCCAGTCAGGCCCAGACATTTGACCTGAGCCTGGTTTGGACCCAGCAGCTGGTGTAGCCATGTCTGCCTCCTCCTGGAACTACAGCCCATGTGACCTCCATGAGCCTTTCACTAGCCCAGCAGTACCAGGTCAAACCTTTTTGACCTCCAGGAACCAAGGGAGAAGGACACTTGCTTGATGGAGGCAATTGCAACAGGAATTTCATTTTTAAATTTTTATCTTTTTCCACCACATATTTAAACTGGTTAGTGCAACAACCACCCACCATAAAAAAGATGGAATAATCAAAGAGAATTTTTGTTAAATCAGGAGGATAACAAAACACATAAAAGTCCCACAACGACCATTATAGTCACCATAACTGAATTTCAGATTTAACACGGAGATTCTGAAATGGGAGAGAGAGAAAAAAGTATGCTGTCAGCTTGTGCTGCTCATTTGCAGTCTACCTATTCCTCTGGGAAAAGAAAGGTTTTCCTAGCACTAAATCCTAAGGAGACTTCTATAGGTTTTTATAGAGTGACACTGAGTGATTTAAAGACTCATATATTTACAGGAAATTCCATTTACCTCATTCAACAAATATTTCTCAAGTTTCCACAGTAAGGCCCTCTATAAGCAAAGCACAGTGATCATACTGATTTAGATAAAAAGAGAAAATGCCCAGAATCAGGCCTGGCACACAGCAGGCACACAATACTTACTGCTGCTCAGCTACTGCAATCTGGATGCCTGTCCTACCCACAGGGCACAAGTAGTGATCCTCAGGGCACAGTGATTGACAGCAATTCTACAACAGATAAAACACACAGCACAGGACCTTTCAGTGGCTGGATTTGATCAAGAATAAAACTCAGAGAGGATAAAGGAATAGGTAGGAGTTGCATGTTCCTAAGATGATCTTTTTTAAAGGTCACTTTCTTTTTTCAGCTAAGCCTTTGATGGCAGAAATTTCAGTTACAGCATTTTGTCATTCAATTAAAGGCATAAATGTACAAACACTATTTCTTCCACTAAGTCAGGATTTAACCCGAGGAAACCCAAAAGTGAAGACTGGTCATTCTAATCTCTCTTATCCAGGGATATGGTGAGGAAAAGAAAGTTGACTAAGTATGTCAATTGCCCTCTCCAGTGCCCAGCAGAGAACAGGTGCTCGGTTGATGCCTGTCTACTTACTCTCTTCCTTACCACCAGAATTTTCTCTCTCATTTGGTCTTGTTGCTTTGTTCATTTAAAAGTGGCAGCAAGTATGAGGCACAGCACCTGCACAGAGGACTTCCAGGACACAGGCCTGATTCTACAGAGAGGATGTATGCTGTGGATACATCTCTTCCAAGAGAAGGAGAAGGGAAGATTGAACCAAGATTATTCAGCCAGAAGGCACCAGCCATCATCAGCAATGTGAGTGTAAACACTTAAAAGCTTGGTCCAAAAACCCTACCTGGATCCTGCCAAGGCTACCATGTACACTTTGCGTGAGTTACTCACTATACAAGAACACCTGACAGAGGGAGCAAGTGGTGGCTGATAGACAGCTGTGGTCCTCTCAGCATTGGGGAGCATCCTCCTGAAGGATGGAGCCCATTGCTAATTCCTTCAAAGGTACTGAGAGGGTAACTATGTCCCCAGTCTACCATCCTGTCCTAAGAGGAACGTCCATGTTGAGGCAGCCCAAAGGTGAAGACTGACATGACTCTAGTCACCTGCATGAGGTTTCCTGAAAATTAGCCAGTGATGCAGCAGTGAATAAAGTTAGTTTTGATCTGAAGCTGTTAACCAGTATTGGCAGCACCAGTCTATTAAAGGTGAAAACTGCTTCACCTGGATTCAGCTCTGTAGATCACAATTTAGCATCAAAAAAGGAGGCAGGTCATAAAATGTATCTTCTTCCTCTTTTCTCCTATGAAACTATTCTAGCTGGGTTTTTTTATTTTTTATTTATTTATTTATTTTTTTTGAACCGGGGATTAAACTCAGGTGCACTTGGCCACTGAGCCAGATCCCCAGCCCTATTTTGTATTTTATTTAGAGACAGGGTCTCACTGAGTTGCTCAGGGCCTTGCTAAGTTGCTGAGGCTGGCTTTGAACTCGTGATCCTCCTGCCTCAGCCCTCCCGAGTTGCTGGGATTACAGGCGTGCGCCACCGCGCCCGGCTTATTCTAGCTGTTTTAAATCAAAGTTTAACCTTCAAATCTTCCCACTGGTTCCACATTCTCTAAGACTCACTCTTCTGCTTATCCAGAACCCATCCAACCCATTCCAAGCCATTACGTCACCTTGTTCAACGTGATCTTCCTTGGTGGCTTTTTCCTTTTCTACATGTATCATAATCCCCGTCCTTGATTTCTTACCTTTAGGAGAGGGAGTTGATTGACAAGTCAAAGAGAAAGAAAAGAACCAAGACAGATAAGACCAAAGCACCCAAGAAGGGGAGAGAAGAAAATACCCCTAGAGAAGCAGAGGCTATTGTAGGTAAGAGTGTGCTTTCAAGGAACAACCCAGAAGTCTCCTGACAGGGGCGGGAGGTGGTACCAGGAATCAGCATGGATCCTATAGGGCAAGCTTACTGTCTTGAATCTCCTTGGCTACCATGGTTTAGACAGTGGTGCAGTCTTACTGCGGTCACTATCTTAGCAGACAGGGATAGAGACTGGGGTGGGGGTCTGGAGATCTGAGGTCACCAAGAAAGGAAATGATAACACCAGGACACATTTACTGAATTAGGAACTCATGAAACCCTCAGAATTTCTCTGCTATCATGTGGGTGCTGCTGTCATATGTGACAGTGGGGGCTGAGAGAGGTTGGGTGACTTACATAACATCAAACAGATAGTAAAGAGGTGGACCCAGGGTTTGTCCTTCCCTATATGTCTCCTAATGCACTCTATTATCGCTGCATTTGCATCACTCAACTCTAGGTCAAATATCCCTAACCTGAAAATCCAAAATCTAAAATGTTCCAAAATCTAGAACTTTTTGAACACTAGTGAGATGCCAAAGTTGTGGAAAATTTCCACAACTAAACTCATGTGATGGGTTGTGATCAAAATGTAGGCATATGAAAATACTTTAAAAAATTGTCTTCAGGCTGTGTGTATAAGGTGATATGAAGCATAAATAAATTTTGCGTTTAGACTTGGGTCCTACTCATCTCATTAAGGATAATATAATGTAACATGATGCAGTGTAATATGATAGCATGTAAATATAATATAAACATTCCAGAATCAGAAAATGTTCAAATCCAAAACACTTCTGGTCCCAAGCTTTTCAGATATGGGATGCTCAGCCTGTATATCATAATTGTACTGGGTAGTGAGAGCATTTGAGAATGGGGAAGGATCAACCAGTTCTGAATGGTCCTTCCAGAACCATGTTCCTTCTCAATTCCCTCTGTTGCACCTTAGGAGAAACTAAGATTCCTATGCTTCTGAAGACATCCTTTAGCCTAACACTTAACATACACTCTTTACTGCCCACATAATTCAGAAGACCTTCCAAATAAAACCAAAGCTGTTGGAAAGGACAACACTGGAGACACTCTTGGGCCCGATCAACTTTTTTTCTCTCTCTCTTTTTTGTTTGTACAGGGGATTGAAATCAGGGGCACTCAACCATTTAACCACATCCCCAACCCTATTTTGTATTTTATGTAGAGACAGGGTCTCACTGAGTTGCTTAGCAGCTCACTGTTGCTGAGGCTGGCTTTGAACTTTGAGATCCTCCTGCCTTAGCCTCCCAAACCACTGGGATTATAGGCATGCACCACCATACCCAGCTAGATCTATTTTTGACCTTTACTTTTAAAAACTCTTGCCAAATTTACATTGTTGTATAGTCCATGACATTGGCAGGATTAGGAAAAGGAACTCTTCATGGCTCCCAGAGGTGAACTAAGTCCATAGGGTACTGAACTTCACCAGGTTACAGAGCAACAACTCAAGTCAGACTCTCAGACAGGACTTTCAGCTGTGCCTCAGGTCTCTGCACAGTCTTGACACCCCATAGGTCAGGGTGAAATGGAACTTTTAAAATAGCAACACTGCTGTTTTAGTCAGTTTCTGCACGTCTGTGATCTACAGACCTGACAAAAACTATTTTAGAAGAGGAAAATTTATTTCAGTGCTCACAATTTCAGAGATCTCAGTCTATAGACAGCTGACTCCATTGCTCTGGACCCAAGGTGAGGCAGAACACCATGGCAGAAGGATGTGGAGGAGGAAAGTAGCTCAGGACAGGATAAAAGGAAGCAGAGAGATAGCTCCCCTCAACATGGCCAGAATATAAACCCCAAGGGCACACTCCCATCAACCAACCTCCTCTAGCCACATCTTACCTGCTTACAATTATTACCCAGTTAATCTCTATCAGGGGACTAATGCACTGTTTAGGTTAATACTCCCAAAACCTAATCATATCACCTCTAAGCTTTCTTGCCTGAGTTTTGGGGGGACACCTTGCATCTAAACCATAACAACTGATGAATGACAGTTGATGTAAGTAAGATAAAGCAGTTTCTGAACTAATAGTCTGATGACCACTCCAGTACAGGGTGGTTATCAAATGCAGATTCCTACCGACCCACCTGGGGCTCAGGATTCTTTGCCCCAGAGAATTCCATTGCATGCTAAAATTTGAAGGGTACTTAAAAGGATGTATGGAGACATGTTTCCTTAATTCAGTTATACCTCTGACCCCAACTGTTCTCCCCCCAGGCAAGTCAAAGGACTCAAAGTCTGAAAAGAAATCAGAGCTAATTCCCAAAGAAAAAAAACCAGGAACCAAAAGGAAAAGGTCACAGAAGGAAAGGAATGTGGACATAGCAGCAGAGATAAGTGGGCCTGGGGATATCCCAGATAGAGGTTTCTTCCCTTCACACTCCAGTATGGAGGATCCTTGGCTTTCTCCCACATACGATGCTCAGGAGAGCCAGGTTTCTAAAGATGGAAGATCATCACCAACCCAGACCATGACTGTCACTGGAAACGTGGAATCAAAAGAAGAAAGAAGCTATGAAGACCTTTCAGAGGTAGAGTCTTGGCTGAGGGAATTCTGTCTGCACTTGGCACAACCATGGACATGGGGAAAACTGCCCCTAATGAAGTCATAATCCCTGAATAGCTCTACTCTTATTTGTTCTATTTTGATGCCTTCTGACCCTAATTAAAAGCCAGAGCTGATCAGAGTCACAGAGGGTGATATCCCCCTGAAGTAAGGCATTCTATGAGGCCCCAAATTGCTAAGTCCCTGATCTAATTTAAAGAGCAAGAGCTGGGCAGAGCACCCACCCATGAGAGGTGCAGAGAAAGGTAGATGCAGGCCTTTAGAGCCAAGTGCATCTCCTTGACTTGGCCTGGAGCTCATCTATTACCTGTCTCCCAAAGTCCATAGAAATTCCTTCTTTTAGGATCTCCTTTTCTGTGGCACACGACAGCTCATATACACACATCTGCTTCTACAAGGTGCTCTTCATGGAAAAGGTGCTTTGATCCAGGAGCTTGGATTCTCCTGTGGAGGTTTGAAGATAAAAACTGAGTGTAAGGAAAATTACTCTTGAAATTCTCTGCAATTCACCAAAAAGAATACTACATAGATACATCATTTCTCAGTAAGAATAACACAGCCTGTTTTCCTCTGCTATTGAAACACATCATTATCTTTTCCATGAGATGCAGGTCCTGAGCTACCTTTAGAGGTCTTGTTAAAAAAAAAAAAAAAAAAAAAAAAGTATCTTTAAACACTACAAATGCAGACACAGCTAAGTCTGTGGTTAGACTTGCTTAAGTTTCACGTGCATATGGTAAATGCTGCTGTCTCCTTTAACTTTTACAACACTTGCGAACCACACGTGATTAACCTGAGTTTATGGACCTAGAGACTGACACTAGGAGCTAAATGCCAGTGACCAGAAATTGCACATCTGTTGAATGGTTAAGCCAAGATTTAAACTCAGACCATTCAATTCCAAATTCAGGACTCTTATCACTATTTTAAATGATTGGCTATTTATTTTATGGCACTATGTATTCCAAGTAAGATTTCAGGGGCCTGGGGATATAGCTCAGTTGATAGAGTTATTGCCTCAAAAGCACAAGGCCCTGAGTTCAATCCCCAGCACTGCAGGGGGAAAAAAAAAATGGGGGCTGGGACAGTAGCTCAGTGGTAAAGCGCTTGCCTCACACATGCAAGGCACTGTGTTCAATCCTCGGCACCACATAAAAATAAATAAAGATGTTGTGTCCATCTAAACTAAAAAATATTAAAATAAAAAAGGATTTCAGGAAGACTACATAGTTCTCAGACCCTCTCCGTGGCCTAGATAACAGAATTCTGCTCTGCACAATAGATGAAAATTTTAATCTGTGGGCAGAACTTTTCTGAGCCAGCTAGCTCATCAGAATTCCTTAGATTTATTGCACTGTCTACCTCTGCAAAGACAAAAAGCAAAAGTTTCACTCTGAGTTGGATATAGAAATCTGATGGAGGAATTGCCTCTCAAGATTCCCCTCACAGGCATATTTCTGAGTGAGAAGGCGCTGGGGAAAAAAAGAAAACTACAGTTGTCATACAAACTGAAAGACCTTTTGTTGAGAAGGTGGGTTTCTACTGATTAAATGTGAGTCTGACCTCTCCATATCTAAAATTGCCCCTGGTACAATATCCCTTACCTGTGGTTTGCAGCCCCAGCTTCAAGTTAGAAGTTTTTGTTTTTGTTTTTGTTTTTAAACTCAAGAAGACCCTCTACCTAGAGATTTAATGGGTTTTGTTGGAGCTCTGGCCTCCAGCCATTTTCAAAAGCTCCTTGGACAATAAAGTGCAAGTAGGATTGAGAAGTCTCGAACCTATGATGTACTAGGCATTATATTGGCACCATTATTTCAGTGAATCCTGGTAATGGCCTCATGGGGATGACAATATCAGAAAAGTTAAATTACGACCCCCCCAAATCCCAAAGTAAATGAGGAGGACTTGAATCTAGGCCAATTGGACCTCAAAGCTCAAGTTGGTGCTGGTAGGGTGTACGTGGCTGTGGTAAGGTGTGGAGTCTGCTTCATGACTCCATCTCTCATTAGACAACACTGTCTGGACTGCAGTCCCATCTGTTGACTGAGAACACTCTGGTCTCTTAGGCCCGTGCTAAGAGGGAGCAGCAAAAGGCTTCGCGGGACAGGCTGCGAGCAGAGAGGGCCGAGATGAGATGGTTGGAGGTGGAGAAAAAGAGAAAGGAAGAGGAACAACAGAACAGGCTCCAGCAGGAGCAGCTGAAGAGAGCAGAGAAGATGAAGGAGGAGCTGGAGCTGGAACAGAAAAGACGTGCAGAGGAGAGCCGGTAGGTCAGCAACAAGAGAATGGCTATTTTAGAAGGCAGATGGAAAAGGCAGGGATCGACCTCCTGTGTGGGCGAGGTTCAGTGCTGAGGCTCCTGGCATGAAGCAAAACCACAGGTCTCATTTTTGCTCTCTCCTCAGTTGTCCTTAGGAGCAACCTGGACCAGGTTACTCAAGATAGATGTTCATGTGCTCTTCTTGGGAAGGCTTTGAGATTCAGTCCCACCAACATTCGCTGAACCTTACCACATTGTCTGCATTGCACTGGGCCCTTTCATGGGCCTTGAATCTAATTTTAACTTCACAATATCCTTGTTAGGCAGCAGACTCAAAATCTATTTTGTAAGAATGGAAAGTAAAGCTCTGAGAACTTTAGGTCCCTAACCCAGAGTGCTGAGCTGCGTACTGAAACTTCTAGGCTTTTCCTTCTAGCACCCTTATGTTTTTGCCTCTGCTCTTCAATCCGGGCTTCCCTTGGAAAGCTGAGTGGAGAGTCTCCTCCTTGGGAGGGGATGCTCCCTGGAGCCTGTAGGCTGCAAAGTCTCCCCAGGGGTACTGCCTGTTGGATTGTCTCACAATGCCCAGTGTTTCCTGCCCTTTCACTGACCACCTTGTGTTTTCTCAGCTTGAGGAGACAGAGACTGGAAGAAGAACAGCAGCGGCAGGAAGAGGTGGAGAGAAGGCAGCGGCTCCAGTTGCAAGCAGCCCAGGAGAGAGCCAGGCAGCAGCAAGAGGAATTCCGGAGGAAACTGCAAGAAGTACAGAGAAAAAAGCAGCAAGAGGAAGCTGAGAGAGCTGGTGAGAGGGATTTTTGAGCTCTTGCATTGCCCATCTATTTGGAGCAGAAATATTCTTATCCCTCCTGTGGGTGTTCATTTATTTCTATCCTAGGTTTTGTGCATCAAGTACTCTAAACGTATGAGCTAAGTTTTTTATTTTTTCAAAGAGATTATTATGTGTGACTATATTGAGGTGATATAGATGGTCAGAATATGGAACAGACTGACTTGTGCAAATGACCCCAGGGTCCCGCTCCCAATTCAATAATCTGAATTGGGACTCTGCCCTTCCTTTGCCCTTTCAGCATTGCTTAGCAACTACCTAAATTGGAGACAACAACCCTCCTCCTTGCTTCCTTCCCTAGCAAATAAACAGTCACAAATACCTGGATTGTTTCAGGACATGCACAGAATCTCTCCAGCTTCACTTTCAAGGAAGAGGTAGATACTTCAGCAAATGAAGCTGTGGCCACTTCCTGGTCCTGGCTCTTTAAAAATGGGCCAGTCCAGCTAAGTAAGCACCAAGTTTCTCTAGACCCTGATCTGGCATCCCCCACCCAACCCAACTGCATACCACCTGAACTATCCAGTCTCCGGAAGAATCTTCCACAGACTCTTATTAGTTGTGCAATACACTATGCATAGAGGGTGCTTGATAAAGGACTCAAATTAATAAATTAACTCTCAAGGTAATCCCCAGATGATCTGGCAGCCTCATAAGCTTCAAAATTGCTCACATTGAGCCCATAGAAATCAGATTTGAGAGTTGAATTAGAATATGGTTTTCCCCAGTGTGCCCCCTGTCTGAGCCCATGCTCCTTTTCTATTCTGCAGAGGCAGAGAAGCAAAGGCAGAAGGAATTAGAAATGCAGTTAGCAGAAGAACAAAAACGCTTGATGGAAATGGCTGAAGAGGAACGACTGGAGTACCAGAGGCAGAAACAGGAAGCAGAAGAGAAGGCTCGGGCAGAGGCTGAGGAGAGGAGGCAAAAAGAAGAGGAAGCAGCTAAGCTGGCTCGAGAGGAAGCCATGAAACAAGACCAGGAACAAGCCAGGTACAGGTGACTGAGCTGGGGAATTGTTCAAGGGCTTGACTGCCTGGTGCTAGTGTTAGCCTTGCACTGCAAAGTCCTCTCCCCACCCCTCAACCCCAGCATGGTTTGGAAAATTAAAACAAAAAGAGTGATCCTTTGGCTGGAAACATCACAGGATTCCTTCATAGCTTATAGAATTTATAATGAAGCTGAAACAGTTTAGAGACCATTTATCTCAATCTTCTGGTTTACAGATGAGCAAGTCAAGTCCCAGGGCTGAGTATAGTTGAGTGGCACTACAGAGCACTTGCCTAACGTGCATTAATCCCCAGCACCAAGAGAAGGAAAGTCATGTCCCAAAAAGGGAAAAGATCTTCATCAGGACCAATCAATGAGTTAGAGACAATGCTGGGATGAGATCTAAGACCAAATGATTATTAACCCACTGCCTTCCTCAATATGTATTTATTGAGTGATTATTATACAACTTTTAGACTCTGGGAATTCAGGAATAAGCAAGGCAGAAAAAGTCTCTTCTTCCATTGTACAAGTGGGGGTGGCAAAACAGAGTCTAATAGAGGTTTTTTGGGTTTTTTTTTCTTTTTTTAGCTAGCAAAAAATGCTATACAGAAAATTTTTAAATATGTGATAGGATTACAGGAGACTTATTTCAGATTGTTTGGCCAGAGCAAGATAAAAGGTAAGATCTGCATGACAAGGAGTTAACCATACAAACATCTAGGAGGAAAATATTTCAGCAGGTAAACAGTAAGTGCAAAGGTCTGAACAAAGAAATGATACTGAGGTGTTGAAGAATAAGGCTGTAATGAAGTTAATAAGGAGCAAACAACACTTCCAAATGAAATCAGAGAGAAGGGCCAAGATCAGATCTAATGAGGGCCTTATTAGAAGAAATAGCCAAGTCCTCAAGGGCCAAGGGCATTTTCCCCCATTAGTCTGCAATAGTGATCAATGTATCTTTCTGATAATAGAATTTCTTGAGTAGTGTGATTTCAATACTCTTTAAAAAGTAGGTTCTCTATAGTTGCTGCACTCTGACTGTCCCTTCTTAGTGAAAGCAACTAATGGTCATTCATTTGGGGAATAATAAAAATCAAAGGGTAAAAATCAATCAATCAGTCAATCTGATGGGTAAAGAAGTACAGTCCAGAAAACCATTTGATTCCAATCTTAACTGTAAACACTTTTCCCCTGAAATGCATTTTCCACAACTTAAGCTGACTCTAAGACAATAAATACTCTTTAGAGGACCAAAGGAGAAGGTAGCCAAAACAAGTCTGTTTTAAGAATTTCCAGAACCTTGACTTCCCTGGACTTTCTTCAGCTGTTACATGAACTACAAACAGATCCTTAGGAAAGTCCTGATTCAGCTTCAGAAATACGGATTCCGTGTATAACAGTAGGATTGGGTTTACTGCAGCAGTACTGAGACCAAAGCAAGCTACTGGAGCTCCAACTTTCCAAGAAAAGAAAACTGAGTCATTGGAGGGGAAGTAGAAAATTTCATAAGGCAGCTAGACCAAGTAGCTGAGAGTAAGAAACCAAGTAAAGGACTGAGGGGTAGAGGCTCACTCCACCAAGAATTACAGCTTAATGCCAGCTGGCTTTATTTCATCTTCCCTTGTGTGACAATGGCCCAGGTACTTTAACTCCTTTGGCCGGTTTCCTTATCTCTAAAGCAGGAGTCCCTTCCAGCAATACAACTTTAAGCACTATTAATTTCTTTTTACTTTTCTTATAGGGGCCTATGATACCCTAAATGTCACATGAAAAAATACTAAAGGCTATGATCTTCCACTAAAATTCAAAATCAACAGCCCCAAGTCTAACTGACAGTTATTCAAACTCAAAATTTTATCAATTTATAAGGACAATTTCTAGGGTGCTTAATCATTATTGGAATTGGGGTTGGGGTTGTCTCCTTAGGCAAAAAGCTGCATTGGACAAACACCTTCATTTCCATCGAGAACTCCAGAAGGAAGCCAGTGGCCTGCAGTGGACGCAGAACATTTCCAGACCATGGGTTTACTCTTATTTCCAGTTCCTACAAATACCCAGGCCATAAGGATAGAAGAAAGCTTTTAAAAAGTAAGTTGAGAGGCAGTGATGGAAAAAAGAGAAACTTCCTTTCATAATAAAGTTCCATCCTGAGCCCAATTAGTTCCATTTCACCTGATTAACCTCAATCCACACCTAAGATTTTCTCGACTCCAAAACGACCATTCCCACCCTACCTCTGCACCAAACACTACATTCAACCCAATAAACCCTTTGCCTACTTAAACCCCTTATGTTCTCTAGACCCACCTAAATCCAGCTTTGGTGCCTGAAACTGCCCATAATTCCGTAATTTTAGTTTCAAACAGTGTATATAGTCTTAGGGTACTCAATATATTTCAATGTATTTTAATAGAGTTGCTGGTAAATGGAGATACTGTAATGCAAATAATTCTGATTAGCCAAGGGGAGCTAATTCATTTATTCATATATTAAGAAATCCCTACATAAGGCAAAATCATGATCATTTCATCTTAACAATCTAAAATTGTCTATTCAGAACAAAGTATGTTCATAATCACTTGATAAATGTTCAAATTGAGCAAGAATTTGTGAATCAATTCTTACATGCTCATAGTACAGATTCTAGAGCAGTACTGTCAAAGAAGCTACCATCATCAGGCACATGTAATTATTAAGTGAAAATGTTCAATTTTTCAGTCATGCTAGCTACATTTTGATGCTCAATGGCCACATGACTACCATAGCTGACAGCTAAGAGACAGAACACTTCCATCATGACAGAAAGTTATTTTGAGCCCTGAAAATTAACTAATCTTAGGATTTTGTTTCTAACTGTGCCTTGACAAACCAACCACTCACAAAATTTTAATAATCAGACTTCAAAAGTAAGTCTTGATGAGACAATTTACCTTTAACATCTTTTCTTTCCCCACCCTATGGTACTAAGGACTGAACCCCAGTCCTTTATAATTTTTGAGACAGGACCTTGCTAAGTTGCCCAGGCTGGCTTCAAATTTGCTATCTTCCTGCTTCGGTCTCCCAAGTCATTAGGATTATAGGTATGTGCCATCACATCAGAAAACATCTCTTTTAATATCTAATAGAAATCCCTTTTAAAAAAGCATCTATGACAGAATCATCATTAAAAGATATGAGGGCTGGCGCCAGGCGTGGTGTCACATGCCTGTGATCCCAGCACCTGGGAGGCTGAGGCAGGAGGATCGTGAGTTCAAAGCCAGCCTCAGCAACTTAGTGAGGCCCTAAGCAACTCAGTGAGACCCTGTCTCTAAATAAAATACAAAACAGGGCTGGGGATGTGGCTCAGTGGTCGAGTGCCCCTGGGTTCAATCCCCAGTACCAACAACAACAAAAAAAAAGATATGAGGGCTGGGGACATAGCTCAGTTGGTAGAGTGCTTGCCTTACAAGCACAAGGCTCTGGGTTCAATCCCCAGCACCGCACCAAAAAAAAAAAAAAAAAAAATAAACAAAAAATTCTCTTTTGGGGGCGGGGATATGGCTCAGTTGGTAGAGCACTTGCCTCATTGAACATTGATAAATGTTCAGCATGTGCAAAAAAAAAAAAAAATATGAAAAGAGCTTCAGAAACAAGATGTTTAAAAGGATGTTCAATCAGCCAGTATCTAAACCTGCATTTTCCCACAAATTTCTTTGGCCCTACTCTATACTTCATTGTCTACAGATAAAAACCTTAATATTTACAAGTTATTCCCTCTGATTTCTGATTAATGTTCAGGCATTTGCTTTTACAGATATTATACCTCTACAACCCAGAAGATGAGTTAATTTAGATTCTATACTATGTGTTACTAGATTTGCTTAGATATGATGTGTACTTTAACTCCTTGTTTTACAGAAAACAGCCAAAATACTGGAAAATATCACAGTGAATTTAAACATCATTTAAATTTTTTCTCAAGTTTGTTGACCCTATGTGCACAATTAATTCACTCATAGTAAGTACTCAATCAGTAAGACCATTTCAAATAATTCAAACAAGAATATAAGAATTACACTCAAGGAAAACAATCCTGTGGAGAAAATCATCATTACTGACTTTATTTTCTCCCTTCTTTTACATGTAGGATATTTCAGTCAAGCACCAACTAATGTGGCTACACTAAATGTGATTCAAAGTCCCTTCCAAATATGTTGTCTTATTAGATTTTTTACTATGAAGTGCCTGTTTTATCAGCACTACTTCAACATAGCACATTTTTAAGCTAATATTTTTAAGTTAACCATAGCAGAGTGCAGTGCGTTTAGAAGAATCCAATAAACTAAAAACAATAAAATTACTTTTAAAGTAAGCTAACTAAATGTTGAGAGCCTTCAGATGTTTAGAAATGCAAACAAAATTAAGATATAAAATTACATAGTCATGCATTCTGGATGACTCTAACAGCCAATCAGATCTGTTATTCAATCTTGACAGTTGAAAACAACTCATGAGGATTTTCAAAAAATGGGCCTAATTCTAGTCACTAATGAATATAATGATAATGGCCAGGAAGATCTAAATTATATATAAATAATTTTTCAGTTAGGGTCAAATATTAAGCATTTATAATATCAAGTCAATCTATTTTTCAGATAGTGACTTGAATAGAGTATATAAACTATAATTGATTATAAAAGAAAAAGTAGGTTTATTTGCTTTTCTCAAATAGTCAGATGACATTAGGATAACATGAAACTGGATTATGTGTATGCACAGAAATACTGAATTCTGCATTCATTAGAGTTAAAAAAAAGTTAGGCACTCTGAAATGAGCAAACTAATATGGTACTTTAATTTTACACAAAGTTTAAAGATTTAATATATAAAGAAATAAAAGGAAAATATAAACAAAATATACCAAACCTTAACTAAGCAGAGTTAAAGGGAACACTAAAATTATCAATGTAAATCAATTAAGAACTTTTGGCGTGCCCATTTATTCAACATGATTGGGTAACTATCATATATACGCACCATACAGGAATATCAAATTTTTAAAAAACAAAACACTGTAAGTTTTTAAAGAGATATTTTAGCCTTAATTAAATCTTTGATTCAGAAGGCACTTAAATAATTTCCAGTGCTTCAAAGTCATTAACATCATCACTATACAGTACTGAAGAAATATTTGTATTATGTGCAAATAATTTCCAGTATTATGCAAGAAAACCCTATTTTAGGCATTTTCTTTTTCTTTTCTATACAATTAAAATAAAATAAGCATTAGTACGGTTTTTACAAATATTGTTTATTTTAATGAAGCTGGTACAGACAATGTCCATTTAAAACCCATATCCCAGGCCAAAAGTACAAATAAAATCAAAGGAGCAGTGTTCTGTTGTATACACTTCTGCATGAATAACTTTATTAACTGCTAATGAAAATTAGAACTTTTCTGGGATCTTCTGACAAGATTTTTTTTTTTTTAAATCTTAAAATGCTTTTCTCTTCAGTGAAGCCATCTTTGGAGTTAGTCATCATTCTCACCAGGTCTGTCGTCCTGACTCCAAAGCTGATATTCCTCTTCTTTTGGTCCAGACCCTCAGATTTTAAAAGTAGCATCGAGTTAAGGAAAGATCATTTTCCCACAGTTCAGTTCTCTGAAAAACTTCCATCTCCCACTGAAAGTCACAGTCCAGGAGTGAAGCAATCACATGCTAGAACTTCAGGGCCAACTGGAAAGTCATTATACACACTCACATGGTTGATCTTATTTACCACCACAAGCCTGAAAATGCACAGTCCTGAAAAAGGTGGCCTCTCTGTGTACACGTGTAATTTTTTAAAAGGAGAGGGCAATTATGAAGGGAGCTGAGGTTTGATCACCAAAAAATCAGCACAATGAAAACAAACAATAATGAATAATGAGCACTAGAATTCAAATTACCAGATGTTTCAAAGAGATGGGTGCCAGTTTTCAATTCCATTTGAACACCACATTACAAAAGAACTATTTTTAAAAATAAAAAAGGATTGAGGGAAAAGAAAAAAAAAATAAAAAGAATATCTAAATCGTTGAATGACCCCCTGTTTGTTCCTGATAAACTTCAATCACGTCTTCTTCCTCCATTCCCAGCTGTAAGAAGAAAAATATTTTAGTAGTAGAATATTAAAGCACTATTTTAAAATTGGCTACAATTATGTAGCCCCTATTTTAAAGTGCAAAAAGATGCAAAAGTGATCTATTCTTAATTATACTCTTCTATGAATCCTGTTTCCTTTAATCTAATTTCCTTCTGGTTCTATATCTATATAGTCATTCATTTTGCTCTGAGTCAATTTTACTTCCTAGTTTTATTGACTACATAAAACTCAAGTGTTGTTAACAAGTTAAAGAAGTTTTAAATCTGGGGGTTGGGGATACAGCTCAGCTGGTAGAGTGCTTACCTCACAAGCACAAGGCCCTAAATTCAATCCCCAGCACGGCAAGAAAAAAAAAAGAAGTTTTAAATCTAACAAAACATGTACTTCATAGTTAAATAAAGTTTGATGGCATATTTTCTAAAAAGCATTTTACTTTTACCTGTAATTACTACAGAATTTCACTTCTTCCAAAAACTTGATTTTACTTTGAAATATATATGGTTTTAAGGCTAGTCAGGGTGGCACCCGCTTGTAATCCCAGTAACTGAGGAGGCCAAAACAGGAGTACTGAAAATCCAAGACCAGCCTCAGCAACTTAGGGAGGCTCTACACAAATTAGCAAGATCCTGCCTCAAAATAAAAAGGGCCAGGCTGGGCGCAGTTGTGCATGCCTGTAATCCCAGTAGCTCCCGAGGCTGAGACAGAAGGATCACGAGTTCAAAGCCAGCCTCAGCAAAAAGCCAGGTGCTACGCAACTCAGTGAGACCCTGTCTCTAAATAAAATACAAAATAGGGCCCTTGATCCCCTTGGCTCAGTGGTCAAGTGCCCCTGAGTTCAATCCCCAGTACCTAATCAATCAATCAATCGAAAGAAAGTAAGTAAATAAATAAATAGGCTGGGAATACAGCTCAGTGGTAAAGCACCTCTGGGTTCAATTCCCAATACTGAAAAGAAATTATATATATGGGTTTAGTTAGAAAAACATTACCTAAGGATTTACTTCTAAGTGGTTTGCTTTGTCACCTACAGTTCCTTCAGGCATATAGCTATTTTTTTTTTCAATAGTGATCTCTCTCAATGCAGAAAGCTTACCTATACATTTAACTCTTATTTAGTATCTCCAATTTACAAGCAAGATTTTTCAACCCACTCCATTTCAATTCTTGCAGCGAAAAGGGAGATCTTCAAAATGTCTTTGATAACCCAAGGGTACAGAATCCCAGCAACTCGAGGCTGAGATGGGAGAATCATATGTTCAAGGCCAGCCATGACAACTTAGCAACACCCCTTTCAAAGTGAAAAAGGGGAAGGGGAAAGGGATTGTTGCTCAGTAGTACGGTGCCCCTGGGTTCAATCTCTAGTACTTCGTGGCAGGGAGTTAACACCATCAATAAGGGGCTTCATGTACTACAGATAAAATACCCTGAGGTAAGACATGTCATCATTATATAGTAGTCCTGTAAAAATACTGTTATACACTATACACTGCCTGGATCTAAGCATGAGGAAACAGATAAATCCAAAGTGAGGGGTTGTCTACAGAATAACTGCTGTATAGTCTTCAAAAATGTCAATGTGGGCTGGGGCTATAGCTCAGTTGGTAGAGTGCTAGCCTCGCAAGCACAAGGCCCTGGGTTCAATCCCCAGCACCGCAAAGAAAAAAAAAAAGCTAATGTATGAACCATGCATGGTGGTGCATGCCTATAATCCCAGCTACTTAGGATGCTAAGTCTTGAGGACTTCAAGTGCAAGGAGTCTGGGCAACTTAGGGAGCCCCTGTTCAAAATAAATTTTTAAAAGGTTGGGAGTGTAGAGCAGTGACAGAGTGCCTGTCTATGCAAAATGCCCTTGGTTCAACTGCCAGTATCTCAGGAAAAAGGAAAAAAAAAAAAGCAGCAGCAGCCCTCAATGTATGAGACAAAAAAAGGCTAAGGAACTGTGCTAAATTAAAATATGATTAAAGGGACACCTAAATAAAATATCTAGTACTGAACTGCACACTGCAGTGGGAGAAAATTTTGTTATAAAACATAACTGGGGCAAATGGCAAATTGGGTTGCAGATTAAAAGTATTCTAAGTGTTAAATTTCCTAAATTTGATTAACAGTACTATGGTTATGTAAAATAATATACTTTTTCTTAATAAACAGACTGAAATTTTAAGAAGCAAATGGCCATGGGGTACACAACTACTCCCAAATGGTTTAGTGATGGGATATGCAGACCCACATATATACATAAAGGGAGACAGAAAGATGAAACACAAGTCAAAAATGTTAAAAATACACGAATAGGGCTGGGGTTGTGGCTCAGTGGTGAGCACTTGCCTAGCAAGTGTGAGATACTGGGTTCGATCCCCAGCACCACATTAAAAAAAAGAAAAAGAAAAACTTTATTTAAAAAAAATTGAATATAAGTGAGGAGTATATAGAAATTTTCTGTACTATTCTTGCAACTTTTCTTTTTCTTTCTTTTTTCCTCCCCCCTAATCCCCGACCCGACCCAGGTACTAAGGATTAAACCCAGGAGCACCCTACCTCTGGGCTACATCCCCAGCCTTTTTAAATTTTCATTTTGGGATGGACAGGTTATCACTAAATTGCTGAGGCTGGCCTTGAACTTGTGATCCTCCTGCCAGTAGCTGGGTTTACAGGCATGTACCGCTGCACTCAGCTTGTAACTCTTCTGTAAGTTGAAAATTCTTTCACATATATAAAAACAAAAAAGGAGAAATGTCAAAAAGAACACAAGTGTTCCTATGTTAAACCTAAAGCGGGGCTGGGAATATAGCTCAGTTGGTAGAGTGCTTGCCTTGGAAGCACAAGGCCCTGGGTTCAATTTCCAGCACTGCAAAAGAAAAAAAAAAAAAAAAAACCTAAAGGGGCTCCCACTTACCAAAAGCTAAGGGCTATTCACAGTTACAAAGCATCTCCCTAGACTACTTATTAATTACAACAGAAACTAAAAACTTTGTAGTAGATAAATCTGGCAGTTATCACTTTAACCAAGTGATCAAAGTTAACATTACCTATAATGATATAGACATCACATGCCTCCTAATATGATACACTCAGTAGTACACAGTTTCACTGACATTCCCACCAAAAAGGCAAAACTAAATCTAATCAAGAAGAAACTCCGGACAAATTCAAATTGAAGGACTTTCTAAAAAAGGAAGATGGCCGTGTTTAAAACTTGTTAGAAAGGAAAAAAGAAAAGAAGAAATGTTCCAGATTAAAGGAGGCTACAGAGGCATGCTGACTAGTAGAATGCATGTTCTGAATGAGTCAGATAAAAATATGACCATAAAGGGACCTTACAAGGACAAATGGCAAATCTGACTATATTAATTATATAGTTAATAAAATACTGTATCAATGTTAAATCTCCTAAATTTAATAAGTGAATAGGTGGCTCTCAAGAGATTAACAACCCTATGTTGTTAATCCTCAGTGGAAGGCTGAGGCAGGAGGATCTCAAATTCAAGGTTAGCCTGGGCAATTTATCAAGATCCTGTCTCAAAGTAAAATAAATTTTTAAAAAGGGCTGGGAATATCTCAATAGTAGAACACCCTGGGTTTAATTTCTAGTTAAAAAAAAGAGAGAGAGAAAGAGATAACATGCTGAAATATTTAGGGGTAGAACTATGGTATTTGTAACTTAATCTCAAGTGGTTCAACAATAATGATAATATTATATACAAAGTGATAAAGCAAAATGTAACACAACTGGTGAATCTAGGGAAAGGGTATGCAGTACCACTGTATTATACTATCTCGCAATTCTGTAAGTTTGAAATATTTTCAAAATAAAAATTAATAATAATGACCCACCATCAGAAACATCAGAAATGTCATTTTGTATATGAAGGGAGGGATAAACATTTATACAGATTCATATACACACTTTACTTTGAGATACCTATTTGAGGGGAGTTGAATATAAGCAACGAAAAGAGTCCATACAATAGAACAATTAAATGAAAACACAGAAACAAAAAAAACACCACATAAAACATCATTTTGAATATACACTAAACTTTTGTATTCACAATCTTAAAATGAGTCAAATATCAGAATCCAACCATTAAGGTCAGCCTCACCATAAATGTGTATCAGAAATCTGCCAAATTAGAATGAGTATTTATCCATCTTCAGAAAAGTTTTCATAATGCCTTATGACAATTTCAGAATTCAATCCCTGATGCTACCTCCCTTTTTTACTGGCTTTTCTCTGTGTGGGCGGGGATGGGGGGATGGGAAAGGTGATACTGGCATTGAATCCAGGGGGTGATCTAACACTGAGCTTTACCCTCTTTTCTTTATTTTTATTTTGAGACAGTATCTAGCCAAATTGCCCAGGCTACCTTTGGACTTGGGATCCTCCTGCCTCAGCCTCCATAGTAACCAGAATTTCAGGCATGTACCTGAAAGTGCCTAGTTGCTTTATTGGCACCCAAAAGATTATGTTTCCTCTCTGACAAACGATATACCACTTAAATTGGAGGACATTTAAGAAAAGAACAGTTTAATACCAGTGTACCAAATCATTCAAAGAAAAATTTTAAATTTTTAATTCAAGAAGAAATTATACTCACTTCTTTTGGAGTATGATTATCAGCAATTCTCTGACCTTCAAAGAGAAACCTGAGTGAATTCATTGGAACTCCCTAAAAAAGTTAAAAAAAAAAAAAAAAGTATACATATGTACATATACACACACAAATCTCAGAAGACAATACGAATTTTGATTCACAAAAAGCAAGCATGAAAGCCTTAAACAGGTTACAATAGAACTTAAAACCAGGCAACTAATTCTATCATAATACCATACACTGAGTACCAACTATTTGCTCGTCTATCCCTGTACAAAGTACCTTTATACACATAATCAAAATGTTCTTCACAACAACCTTGGTATTACCCCTTAATATTCATTTTATAACTAGGAAACCTAAGGCTTGGAGAGATAATAGTTAGCTAAGAACTTTCACCCAAATCCACTTCTAAGTCTGTGCTCTTGACCACTATTCTATTCATTTTCCCCTTAAAACCCATGAGCTACCATAAAACAAAATCAGAAATTAGACAAGCATCCTCAACAGCTTCCAAGAACACAAGCAAACTTGATTTTAAACAGATTAAATCATAGGAATTTGTCAAGAGCACAACAGCTGCCAGATAAGCTACAGAATCTATAATAGCACAGATGACATACAAATATCATAAAACATTGATATATATATATTTCTGATCACTTATTCAACAGTAATAGCTAAAAGGGGAGAGGTGTCTCATTTAAAGGGAAATAACTCTGAAAGTAAATACAAATCAAGAATCTTTTAGTCTAAAACTATTATGAAAGTTTTGTTCAGTATCTAATATTAAGATTTTCACTATAGGTATTTAAACACTGTCTCAAAATACCCAGAAATTCAAACTATTTCTTAAAATGCACTAATGTACCTAAGTATATGAGACCATGAAAAGTTACCCTTCATTTGATTTAAATTCTTTCCAAGGTTATATTAAATAATAAAGTGGGTAACAAAAGCAGAACAGTCTTTGATTTATAGAATTTTTTTTAAAAAAAGAACCGTTACTTTTAATGGAATAAAAAAAGTTTCTACAGGGCTGGGGGTATATAGCTCAGTGGCAGAGTGTATGCCTAGTAAGGTGCAATCTGGGTTCAATCACCACCCCCCAAAAAAATTTTCCATAGAAACCAATCTATAAAAGAAAAATGATTCAATAAATAATTAATTATAGGTTGGGCACAGTGGCACATGTCTGTAATCCCAGTGATTCAGGAAATTGAGGTAAGGGATTGAAAGTTTGATGCCAGCCTTGGTAACTTAGCAAGATTCTATTTCAAAAAATAAAAAGTACCAGTGGTAAAGCACTGCTGGGTTCAATCCCCAGTGATGCCAAACAAAAGAAAAAAGAAAGAAAAAAAAGGAAATTAGTTTATGACTTTTCACTCACTCACAGGTAAGAATTGCATAGTCCAGATAAATTCAATTTCTTATTTCTCACATATCATTAAACTAGGGGAAAAATTACCATGTGCCTATGAACTAAGTATAAAACGTTTTGTTTTTCTAAAGACTACAAAGTTACTCTGAAGGTAAAAGAAACTTGGCAATGATTCTATACTGATGTTATAATTATCTCCCAAAACCTAGCACCTTCAACTTTTGGGTCAATTTTTGGTTTTCACTTAAGCTTTGGTTTACCTCTTTACTTTGCAGTTTTTCCTCAATAATCAATTCCCTATAGATAAGGGGAAAAAACTATATGAATTATCTTCAGTTGTTGTTAAGATTAAATACATTCTTCTCAAGTACTTATAGCATCATGGACAAGATGATTATTCAATAAATGGGAGTGAATTCTACCTCAGTTTTAGCTCAATTCAAAATGATCACAAATGTAAATTAGCTGAGCCCCAATTAATGAGATTTTACTGAATTTAATAATTAAAAGTTGTAAAGCAGAAGATACAACCATGTTTATTGTTTTACTAATCTTAACAACTAGTCTTTGTCTTCTGACACAAAATTTTTTTATGTAAATTACAAATTTAAACTGTTGAAAGCAACCCTTCTAAAGAAAAAACCTACAGGGTGAGCCAGGCACTGTGGCACAAGCCTGCAATCTCAGCTATTTGGTAGGCTGAGGCAGGAGGATCACAAATTCAAGGCCAGTCTCAGCAATTTAGAGCAATCCTATCTCAAAGCAAAAGCAGGCTGAGAATGTAGCTCAGTGGTAGTGTGCCCCTGGGTTCAATCCCCAGTACTACACACACACACACACACAAAGAAAAAGCAAGCCTACAGAGGGTTGAGGTTGTGGCTCAGTGGTGGAGTGCATGCCTAGCACGTGTGAGGCACTGGGTTCGATTCTCAGCTCCACATATAAATAAGTAAATAAAATAAAGGGAAAACTATGGCATTTGCTGGTAAATGGGTGGAGTTGGAGAATATCATGCTAAGTGAAATAAGCCAAGCCCAAAAAACCAAAGGCTAAATGTTTTCTCTGATCAGTGGATGCTGATACATAAGGGGTGGCGGGGCAGAGATAGGAAAGAATGGAGGAAATATGGATAGTGTAGAGGAAAAATAGACTGAAATAGACAGTATCACCCTATGTATATGTAAGATTATATGAATTGTGTGAATAAATAAATAAAAATAAAGGTCCATCAACAACTAATAAAAATACTATTTTAAAAAACCTAGAGAATGGGAGCTGGGGTTGTGACTCAGTGGTAGAGCACTTGCCTAGCATGCATGAGGCCCGGGGTTTGAGTCTCAGCACCACATATAAATAAACAAAATAAAAGTCCATTGACAATGACAGAAATATTTTTTAAAAAACAAAACCTAGAGTATGTAGCTCAGGGGCAACACTTAACTAGCATGTGCAAAGCCTTGGCTTTCTCAGTACCAGAAAAATAAATAAAAATTTTTAAATAAAAAAAGCCCTACAGCCAGGTGTAGTGGTGCATGCCCATAATTTCAATAACTCAGGAGGCTGAGGCAGGAGGACCACAAGCTCTAAGACAACCTCAGCATCATAGCAAGGCCCTAAGCAACTTAGCAAGACCCAGTCTCAAAACAAAAAACAAGAAATGGCTGGGGATGATGTGGTTCAGAGGTAAAGTGTCCCTGGTATCAAAAAAAAAAAAAAAAAACCTCTACAATACCTGAATTGATACCATGTAATATATCATGATATATTAATATAACTGATATCATGATAAAATTGATAATATGATTGATATAATATAATTGATAATATAATCGATATCATGTAATACTATTAATTTTTTTAATTCAACTTTAATAGACACTGATTAAACCTATTTCTCACCAATTATTTTAAAATCATACTTTTATTTAGAAGTAAAGCTTAGTTAGCTCCCATTTAACTTCAATTATATTTACTAAAACTATTTTACTAACAAGGATAATAATGAATAACATTTACTAAACATTTTTAGGCATCATGTTAAGGACTTTATGAGGCTATCTCAATTCATCTTTGTGAGGTATTACTATATATCTTCCCTATACTAATGAGAGCAAAAGCATACAAAGTATAACTTGCCCCAGGTCACATGGCCAGGCAGTGGTAGAACCCAAATATGAATCAGGAAGGTTAAAGAAATGAGTTATTGTTCCAACAATGTAATTCATGAAAACCAAAATGTGTGAGGATTTAGTACTAATAAATTAAGTAGACTTTCATGCCAACATTTTGTTTGTTTTGTCTTCATTACTGGGATCAAACACAGAACCTCATACATGTTAGGCAAGTGTTCTACCACTGTACAACATCCTCAAACCCCAGATATTTTTTTTAAAGAGGAAATTTCCTGGTGTTGAAAATATGGAAGGTAATCAATACGTAGTAATTGCAGTACTATGTGAAAAGATAATATACCAGGGCTGGAGCTGTGGCTCAGTAGTAGATCACTTGCCTGGCAAGTGTGAGGCCCTGGGTTCAATACTCAGCACCACATATAAATAAATAAGATAAAAGATCTATTGACAACTAAAAATATATATATTAAAAAAAGATAATATACTAATATTATTACTTAAATATATCGCTAAACACTGATGATTAGAAACACAGGGAAATGTCATAGTAATCACCAATGATTACTTGACTTTCTTGTTATATACACTACTAAGCCATCAAGATAAAAGCATTCACTTGAGTTTTCAAATGAGTTGGCATCTTATGAATTCAAACTTTTAAAAATAGGGCACAAGAGGAAAAAGGAAACTAAATACAGTATAATGATAAAATTAGAGTGCTTTCCTTGAGTTCTTAAGTTGAAAATAATAAAACCAGATCATTTGTCTTTTGACAAATTTATGGCAGAACACTGTATTCAATACCATAATATACAAACCTGTCTTTGACAGTATGATTCTTTGAGTTTCTTGAGATGTGTTGTCATTTTCACTTTGAAGTGAATCTCACTGCTATCCTAAGAAGATAAAAGAAAAACAATTATCCCTCGTTATATAAACTAGTTACTTGTTTGACCAAATTACCTAATTACACATGTAATATAAATAGACACATACACCATATCATCTTTATTTTTCCATCAAAATATTCTTAGCATTCCTAAAAGGTTTTATAAAATACTGTAATCATTTTCAAAGGTGTTTTATATCCATTACAAAAGAAATTTAATAAAACAAAGATACTCAGGTTTTTAAATGATCACTGTAAGTATGTACATGTAAGAATGTGTTCCTTCATTATACCACTTCCACTAAGGATGCACCATTGCAAAGTGATAACAAAATTAAAAAGTACCCCCAACAACTGAAAAGTCATTGAAGTACAAGCCAGGTGTGTGTGATGGCGCATGCCTGTAGTCCCAGCAGCTCGGGAGGCTGAGGCAGGGGGATTGTAAGTTCAAAGCCACTCTCAGCAACTTAGAGAGGCCCTAAGCAACTAAGTGAGACCCCGTCTCTAAATAAAATACAAAAAAGGGCTGGGGATGTGGCTCAGTAGTTGAGCGTCCCTGAGTTCAATCCCCAGAACCAAAAAAGGAAAAAGAAAAGTCATTGAAAGCAGTCAAATCTAGGAGAGACATACCATAAAATAGGAAACAGAAAAACTTATTCCTGCCATAAAGAGTTATACCATGGAATCTCATTTCTCTCACGAGTACAATGAATAAGAACTTGAGTCAAACTAATTTGTAGGACAACAGATTTTCTTCTACCCAAACTATCAAGCAAAAAAAAAAAAAAAAAAAAAAAAATCAGAAAACATTACTAGCATTGCATTACTGTAAAATTTCAAAGCCAACCCTTTGAATACATCTCACATTCACAAAAGTATATTAGCAGAAGTTCCATACTTACATTTTTGTTTCTGATTATAACTATGAAGAAAACAATTCTCTTCTCAAGGATAATTTCGTAAACATAAAATTTCTACAGCATACACAGGTAATACACTAAAACTCAATCACTTCCTGATGAATTAAAATAGCTAACATGATTTTTTTCTTTTCAATATTTTGTCATCTTTTTGGGAGAATTTTCCCCCAATCTTGGCAATTGGGAAATCTGTACATAAAGTAAGTTTTAATCTAGAAATCATTTTCTTAAAGATGGGTAAACCTGACATAATAAAAACATAAGCCAAGCCAGGCACAGTAGCACACATCTGTACATTCCAGCTACGGTAGGCTGAGGCAAGAGGATCCCAAGTTCAAGGTCAGTCCCAGCAACTAATGATACCCTGCCTCAAAGACGGTTAAGACCCACTATAGGAAATATTCACAATATGTAACAGAAAAGAGAAAGCAAGGTAACAAAAACAACTACAAAGGAATAATTCTTACAAAAGTAATCCAAGGCATACATATAGATCAAGAGCATAAAATTAAGAGCCCAGAAATAAGCCCATGCATCTACAGTCCGAATATCTTTGATGAGGAATTGCCACAACAATTCAATGGGAAAAAGATAGTCTTTTCAACTAACAGTCTAGGACAACATACCCATTCAAAAATTACTCAAAATGATGAAAGACTTAAATGCTAAAACCATAAAATTCTTAGAAGAAATTATAGCTGTCAATCTTTATAACCTAGATCAGACAACAGTTTCTTAGATATGATACCAAAATCACAATGAACCCCCCCAAAAAGATAAACAATTCATCAAAAGAACTATGGCCCAAAAAACATGACAACAAAAGTGAAGATAACCCCAAGATGGGAGAAACTATTTCTAAGTCATTTGTATGATAAAGGTCTACTCCATAGAATACATTGAGAACTACTACAAAAATAAAAAGACAAACAACCAAATTAAAAAGTGGGGAAAAGATCTGAATAGATATTTTCCTAAGGAAAATATATAAATGGCCAGTAAGTACAAAAAAAGATGCTCAACATCACAGCTATGGGGCTGGGACTGTAGCCCAGTGGCAGAGTGTGAGGCACTGGGTTCAATCCTTAGTACCACATAAAAATAAATAAAATAAACGTATCAAAAAAAAGTGTTGACCAGAATACAGAGAAATTGAACACTCAGTACACTGCCAGTGGAAATATATAGCAGTGCAGCCTCCTGCTGAAAAGTTTGGTAGTTCTCAAAAAGTTAAACACAGAGCTAACTACATTAGACTCAGCAATTCCACTCATAGCCATATGCCCAAGGAAGCTAAAAACTATATCCACACAAAAATACATAAGAATATTCACAACATCATTCATAATAGCCAAAATGTCTATCAATTGGTGAATGACTAACAAAATGTGTTCTATTCATATAATGGAATATTATTTAGCCATAAAAAATGCAAGTACTACAATATGGGTGAACCTTGAAAACATTACAATAATGTTTCAGACATGAAAGGTCACATATTCCATTGATATGAAATGTCCAGAAAAGGCAAACCTATGGAGATAGAAAAACAAAAGAGTGGCTGCCAGGAGCTAGGGGAAAGAAGAATGGGGAGTGACTATTAATGAGTACAGAGAGTTTTGGAAGTGATGAAAATGTCATGGAATTAAGACAGTGGTAAGGGTTTCATAACCTTACTATATATTAAATATATTAAAACCACTATATTATATACTTTTAAAACGTTCAGTTTTGTAGTATGTGAACTGCATCGTAACAAAAGATTTTCAAAATAAGACAAGAAAAATGGGAAACTGCTATGAATACACTAAGAACAAAATATAGAAGACAAAAAATTATACTTCAATCAGGGAAATGGAAAAATAACAAAAATGTTTTACCTATCATACTGACACAAAATTTAAAGATGGGCAATCTCCTATGTTTGGAAGAATGTGGGGAACTGGTATGCTCACACTCTGATGGGATGAATTGACCATGCCACTAATTCTGTCTTTTGTCTTAAAAAAAAAAAAAAAAAAAAGTAACTAAGGAGAAAAGACTCATTCCTCCAACAGTTTTCAGCTTACCTTAACAAACACCTCAGAAAGAATCAATAAGATGCAGAATAGAGTCCAGGGAAATGAGGTACAGAAGAGGCAAAAGTGTGGAGGTGGAGATCAGGAAAAGGGCTAACAGGTTCTTTTGTTTAAGGGTGGCCCTAGACTTACCATTTAATGGTATTCACTATATTTGCCCCTGAAGCACAGTAGTCAACAAGAAGTTTCCAATTGGAGAAATTAAGATGAGATGTCACCCCTAAAGCTCCTGTATTAGTGCAAGAATACTTGGAGGTTAAATGGACTGTGAGAGCTGTAATCTAATCAGTCCATCCTCGTCTGAATGGACTAAGTGGGTGGTAACTGTAGGCAGGTGGGGCCTGGGTAGAGGAGGTAGGTTACTGGGGGTGTGCCCTGGAAGGTTCATCTGTCCTGTGGTACCAGCCCCTCTCTCTCTGCTTCCTGGTCATGGTGAAAGGAGTAGTGCTCCTCCACCATGCCCTTTAGGCATGATGTTCTGCCTCACCTTGAGCCCACAGCAATGGACTCAGTGACCTTGGACTAAACCTCTGAAACTGTGGGCCAAAATAAACTTTTCCTCCTCTAACTTGTCCTTGTCAGGTATTTTGTTCACAGCAACAAAAAGCTGACTAACACATAAGGTGATCTAAATGTGCCTAGCAGAATAATTTAAAAAACAGTATCTGCTTCTTCTACCTCCAACAGATGCATGTACAGTAAATGAAAATGTCATTTTTAAAGAACGTGCCTTACTTAAATCTTTATTATTCCTGCGAGGGAAATTACATACATGTTGGAAGAGAAAGTCAAAGGAGAAAAATAATGAAACTCACCTGTCCAATGACTTTGAGTTTAATGTATTCTCCTTCTTTCTTATCCCCCAAATCCTCAGTCGAAGGTTTTGCCTCCTGAAAGAAAAAAGTTAAAAGTTCCTACATGCTATTTCAATTACTCATTTATGAGTATCCATTCCTTTCCCTCAGGATACAAAATCTATACCTGAGCATACAAAGAACATTTATTTTCTCTGCCAGGCAAGCAAAAAGGGTCCTAAGTCAATTATTCTCCCAAACACTGATTCACTAGAAATCAAGCAAGAGTACTTTTTGAGTATATACCACAGAATGGGATATAACTTTACTGTGCATCAAAATCACCTGGAGGATTTGTTAAAACAAACACCTGGGTCCCATCATATTTTCTATTCTGGAGTGGGAATGAGAATGAATGTTTCTAACAAACTACCAAATGATACTGATTTGCTGGATGGAGAAACCACTCGGTAACTTGAGGAAGTGCATGGTTCACGATTTTTTTTTTTTTTTTTTGTCCTAGCACATTCTACCAGTAACCTACATCCTCAGCCCATGCATTCTTTCCTATTTTCTTTCTCTCATGCGTGTGTTTGTGGGGGAGGCAGGAACAGGCAATTGAATGCAGGACCTTGAGCATGTTAGGCAAGCTGTGTACCACTGAACTACACCCCTTCTTATTTTTAGACAGGGTCTTGCTAAATTGCCCAGGCTGCCCTCAAACTTGTATTCCTCCTGCCTCAGTATCCCAAGTCACCGGCAGTACAGCAGTTTGCCACCACGCCAGGTCATCCTCCTTGGATCTCGCCACACCCTTTCAGGGATGCAACTGAACCCAGGGGCACTACACCACTGAGCTATATCCCCAACTCTTTTTATTTTGATACAGGGGTCTCACAAAGTTGCCCAGGCTGGCCTCAAACTTGTGATTTGCTTGCCTCAGCCTCCCCAGTAGCTGAAATTACGCATGTGCCACTGTACCCAGCTTCTCCTCCATGAATTCATAATTCTCCTCCAAACATTCCATATCAAAAAACCTTCTCACAGCTTATCCTGAGGTGTTTACTAAATAAAAGTCAAGTAAGAAAGTACTACCTAATATACTCTAGAGTCAAAATTCAGTTTTAGGTCATCTATTAGTTTAGACTATCTGAAGCATTATAACCCAAGTTTAGAAGACAAGGCTTGGAGGGAAACAAAATTTAGGAGAACTGGACTGGAACTGGGGGGGAAAAAAAAACACAAACAGTAAGTAGGAAAAGGAAAATAGAGACCCACAGGAAGACAAGAACAGAGGACTAAAAAATAACTTCACATAACAGAAAACTGAAGAGCAAATGAAGTTAACAGAATAAATTAGCTGAAACAACTACCATAAAGCATCTCAAAAATAAGTAAACCATTTTTATTAAAGGAGTACCTTGGAAATTTTCACCAGTAGTGCAGTAAATTTTTTTTTCCCCCTATGTGCTACACCTTAGTTAGGCCATCAACTTATTTAAATATATACTTTTATTATTTATACTAATTTCAAAGCATTAACCCATACTCAGTAACAATATAACTAACCATACTGCATTTTGCAAGTTAAAATCACAGAATCATCATCTATGTATCTCATGCCAGTAACTTTAATAAATTCTTTTAACATTCAAAAATTAACGGAACTATTAAACTAGACATCACTTTTTACTTGAAGGAAGTCAAAGGAAATGCTTAGATAACTGAATTGATTCATAAGTATGAATCCTTGGCCGTTTTTCATTACGCGGTGCTTTCAACATTTGCTGACTACTTAATATTACATTAGCAGTCAATCTTAATCTTCTTTAGAGATAGTATTTCACCTGAAACTAGAAGACTGTCTTCAAATACCATCTCACCACATTTCTATGACCTATATTCTTAACGATCAGTTGCTTCTCCCTTTAAGTATCTAGAGGGAAAAAATAGCTTAATATTTATTGCGGTGAAGGGCAATAAAAAGCAACCAAGCCCTGAAGTCATCTTAACTGGAAGGAGAGGGAGAGCAGCTTTGTTTAAGTTAACAAAGAGGAGGACAGGGCCCCTCCCCTAACAGCAATACATCAGCACAATAGGAGGGATTCTGCTCCAGTGTTTCCTAGATAGGGTAACTAAGAGGTTACTCAGAAGAAAAAGAATTCTTCCCCTCCTCCAATCCATTATCCAACAGTACTTCAGAACTCTCCTTCTAAAACACAGCTTCTCTGATCCTATAACTACTAAGATCAAAAGCAAAAATGGTTTCCAGTACTTTAAGGTCTAAAAGAACCAAACCCCACAGCACAGCATTCAGTATTTCCATCACCAAGCTCAATTCTCATTTTTCTCTCACCATTCACTTTACAAACCCAAAGACTCTGTTAAATAGAACTAGTTGCTGTTCCCCAAATATGTCCATTAACAATCTTCGATCTTCAGTTCTTTATGGCCCCAGTTCTCTATTTTCTTTACTTAGAATACATATATATACCTTTTCTCAGTCTTTCCTGAAATCATCTCAAGAGAGAAAGTCTATTCCACTCATTAACTGAAGTCCATCGTTAAAACACACAAAAAAACCCTCTTAATAGCCAAGCGCAACGGAACACTCCTATCATCCCAACAACTTGAGGTACGAGTATGGTAAATTTGAGGCCAGCCTAGGCAATTAATGAGACTGTCTCAAAATTTAAAAAAACAATAATTAAAAGGGATGAGGATGTAACTCAGTGTTAAGAGTTCAATACCCAATACCACCCCCCTCAAAACAACAACAAAACTCTCTTCCAGGAACCATAGCATTCTCCCCTCCATTCTCTTCCTTTAATGTTCCTGTTTGCAATTTATTCATATATTCTGTAGTATTCATTCTCAACTACTTCCCCCTTGACCTGACTTCTCTAGTTGTCCTCATCTTTTCTTAATAGTCAAACTTCTCACCAGAGTACTCAGATTTCCTATTCCACTTTCACTCTCACCCACTGTAATCTGGTTTGTGCTTCACTATCCTGCTCCCAGTGGTTACCACCTAGAACCTTACCGTAAATCCAACAAACACTTTCAAATTTCATCTTTAACTCTCTAAAAAGCACAGATGCTAGTGACTTCGTCCTTGAAAATGCTCATCTCTGGTTTCCAAGAGTCCCTTTTCTCCTCATTTCAGCCATTTCCTTTGAATCACTGGACTTCAACCCTCTGGTTTTTTGTTTGTTTGTTTGTTTGTTTGTTTGTTTGTTTTATTTTTGCCTCCTTGGGTGACCCAGGTTTTAACTATCTCTTAGATACTAATGACTGACCATCATTCTTTCCAACCTGACAACTCTATTGAGTTTCACTCTTTTTTTTAATCCAAGTACCTGAATGTCTCTAGTTGGATGTCCCTCAGGTACCTCACCACAAAAGTATCCAAAATTGAATGTATTATCTCTAACTCCTCTATTAGCTTTATATCCTCTTTCTGAAAACCAAAATCAAAACAAACTACAGGGTTGAGGGTATATGTAGCTCAGTGGCAGAACTCAGGCTTAGCATGTACAAATCCCTGTGTGTGATGCCCAACACCAAAAGAAAAAGAAATTATAACTCCTCCTGGATTTCCAATCACAATGGTTACTGTACACTCAGGGGCCCATAGAAACTTGCCTATAGACCTGGGGTCATCCTTGGCTACTCTTCCTCTCTTAAACTTCATAACTCATCATTTTGATAATGCTTAATGGTTCCTGAGCTCCTCTACTTCTCTCCAATCTACCATATTCTACTACTGCCTTAGTTCAGGTATTCACTGATCATTAATGCTATTGGAAAAGCATTAACAGACACCCCCAGTCTTGTTCCCTTCAATTAAGTCTACAAACTACTATAAGAGCCATCTCTCTAAAATGCAATCTGATCTGCTTAAAATCTTCAGGATTAAATTCGAACTCCTTTACTGATATAACACTGTCATTCATGTGCTGGTTCCTGCCTCACAATCCAACTTACCTCTCTCTGCTAGCATAGCCTGTCCTACAGCCATAATAAACTGTAACAGGTCCTTGAACATGGCATTCTCTCTACCTTATCTCAATTATCTCTGCACATGTTGATCTCCTCTACTTGGAGTGTACTTTCTCATGCTACTCCCCTTTCAAGACCACTCAGACATCACTTTCTACAAAAAGATTTCCCCACTACCCTTTTAAATGATCACATACTGCTTACTTTAACTATTATAACCATGTGCTTACAAACCTAAGATTTGAGTTTCTTATTAGTATGCCTTTCTCTCCTTTGTATTTGTAGTCAAGGACAGAGCCAGTACTCTGAAGATATTCAATAAAATAATGTTTTCAAGTGGAGCACAGTGGTGCATGCCTGTAATCCCAGCAACTCAGACAGGAGAATTACAAGTTCAAGGCCAGCCTAAGTAATTTAGCAAGGCCTGGTCTCAAAAAAAAAAAAAAAAAAAAAAAAAAGCTGGACATGGTGGCACACACCTGTAATCCCAATGACTCAGAAGGGTCACTTGGGAGGCAGAAGGATCGAAAGTTCAAAATCAGCCTTAACAACTTAGTGAGGCCCTAAGCAACTTAGCAAAACTCTTATCTCAAAATAAAAAATAAAAAGGGCTGGGGATAAGGATCAGTGGTAAAGTGCCCTGGGTTCAATCCTCAGTATCATAAATAAATAAAGCCAGGCTCAGTGGCAAACAGCTATACTCCCAGCAACTCGAGAGGCTAACACAGGAAGATCTCAGGTTTGAGGTCAGCCTCAACAACTTAGCAAGACCCGGTCTCAAAATAAAAAATAAAAGGTCTGGGGATATAGCTCAATGGTAAAGTGCCCCTGAGTTCAATCCCCAGTACCAAAAATATTAATTAAATTTAAAAATAAAAAGGGCTGGAGTTGCAGCTCAGTAGTAAAGCACCCCTAGGTTCAATCCCCAGTACAGGAAAAATAATAATAATATTTTCTATGACAGGTTTACATGCATTATCTTCCCTACAAGTTTACAAGAGTCTCCAAGCTATTTCACCTTCCTAGTCTCCACACTATCAGGCAAATACAAGGCAATTAGTGAGATGTTCATTGAATTAATAAAGCTGACAGCACTATTACCTGTTATACCACAAAACCTTACTTGTATCATACTTCTGTACACAATCATCAGTTTGAGCAGAAACCTTTTTTATATTCATGGTTGCAAATAAGAGATAATTGACTTTAGTAGGCCTGGTGGCACAAGCCTATAATCCCAGGAGGCTGAGACAGGAGGATCACAAGTTTGAGGATAGCCTGGGAAACTTAGGAAGCTGCATGTCTCAAAACAGAATTTAAACCAGGCAAGGTAGCGCACACCTATAATCCCAGCAAATCAGAAGGCTGAGACAGGATCATAAGTTTGAGGCCAGTCTTGAAACTTAACAAGACCCTGTCTCAAACTAAAATAAGTAAGAGCTGGGGGTGTAGCTCAGTGGTAGAGTGTCCCTGGACTAAATTCCCAGTACCATAAAAACAAAATTTAAAAAATTTAAGGTACTGGGGGAAAAAAATTTAAGGAACAGGGGAAAAAGGACTGGGGATACAGCTCAGTGGTAGAGGACCTCTGGGTTCAATCCCCAGTATCAAAATAAACAAATAAAGGGCTAAGGATGTGGCTCTGTAGTAGAGCACTTGCCCACATACACACGGTAAGGCCCTGGGTTTATCTCAGTATAAGAGAATGAAAGAGGGGGACAGACAGACAGACAACAGACAGACACTGACTTCACTTCAATTTCCTAAAAATGTATGAACACTAGGATTTGAAATTTCCAAGAATAAGCTGCCACCTTCTCTAGGCACTCCATTTTGGTGATGTCTTCCCAACTCTGAACCACCATAGTGACAGATATTATCTATACCATTTGTTTAACAGTGCCATGCTTGTTCAATCATCATCCAGCTTTTTATGTGGTATTTGTTTTGTCTTTTCTTTAACAAACCAGCCTGGAAAATGAGAAGAGCCTGGAGAAAAAAAGCCTAAGTTTGTCTGCAGTGATCTCAGTCAGTGTCTTTTGTATGCCTTCTTTCCTTCTCTCCCATAAAGAAAGGGGGGGG
>JAJEJO010004837.1:92072-103679 GCA_020662805.1 Glaucomys volans | reverse complement strand
TGGTTACAAAACAGTGAAAGCATTCAGCCCTGGGTGGGGGACACCAGATCATCAAAGAAAAGAGAATTCCAGAGAGGGCTGGTTGATTCAGCTAGAAAGGGCACACACAGCCCCAGAGCAGAAGAAACTACTGATGAAACGAAAAATAAGTATGTGTGCTAAAACCCCTAATCTTTCAGGTCTGGGTCATCCAGAGACTGAACCCTTATAACTGGAGTGGTAAAGGAATTTACTAAGTACTGTGCACAATCAAACCTACTTTTCAAGTTATAGATGAAACAGCTTGGAAATAGATGTCTGAGTCTGGAAAGAGGGCTAGACTGGAATCGATATGAAAAACACACAGCTATCAGTTACAAAAGCATGAAATTCATAAGAAATGTATGGTGCCATTTCCAAGTCAAAAGAACAAGATCTGTGCAAAGACGCACTCCAGCAATCAGTTCCTTGGTAATTTAGTCACAAGGACAGATCATCACACTTTAGTCACTGATCCTTCCAGCTGCACAAGGACTACTCATTGTTATCAAAAGAGGAGGAATTCTGCAGAAACCAAAAACCAAATTAAAAAATAATTTTCTCTTCTTTGATAATATTAACATGTTAATTTTTTTAGATATGACAACAGTATTGTGGTTATGTTAAAGGAAAAAGTTCTAGTGAGAGACACATACTGAAATATTACAGATGAAATGATACAATGTCTGGGACTGGCTTCAAAATAACATGAAGGAGTGGGGTCCTATAGATTAAATAAAATAGGCCACCAGTAGGGTACATAGGTTTCATTATATATACACTTACAATTTTATAAAATTTTTCATTAAAATACATTCAAAGTTGGGTGCAATGGCACATGCCTGTAATTCCAGCAACTCAGGACGCTTAGGTGGGAGGATCACAAGTTGGGAGCCCAGCCTTGGCAATTTAGAGAGGCTCTGATCTCAAAATAAAAAATAAAAGAATTAGGAATGTAGCTCAGGGGTAATGTACCCCTCCTAGCTTACCACATCTGCCCCCCACCAAAAAAAGAGCATTCAAAGTATAAAAAAAATTTGTATGCATCAATTTCATTTTATTTCCTAAGAAAGAAAGCTTGACAAGGGTTAAACTATATATTCCTAATACTTGCATCTATTATTAAAAGGTATAAACCCAGAATTACAGTAAGCCACTTCCCTCATACTTCGGTGGATTTACCAGAATTCCAAAATCACAAAAATACATGTACATTTTCATCTTCATACTGCATATGTTCAAACATAAAATAGTACTAGAGATCTGGAATAGAACTGACCAGATTTAATTCCAAAACTTCAACTGTAAGTCAAAGTTGTCAAGACACTGGGCCTTCTGTATATATACATTCAACCCTGAATTGTGATAAAAACTAGATAGGCACAACTTCTCAGGAACTAAAAATTATAACTGAAAATTTTGCTGGTTATGTAGATCATACTCATTGGGCCTACACTATGGATCTATGCAAAGCCTGGAACAAACTAGTTTGTTTGTATCCAAAATTAGGAAATATCTACTTTTCCATTCCTCCTTACAAGAAGCCTAAATTTGCCCAGCTACAAAACATATTTCCTGGCTTTTTTCTTGTGTGTGGCTGTAGATCAAAACCCAGGGACTAACCCTTTTCATTTTCTACTTTGAGTTAGGTCTTGCTAGGTTGCCCAGGCTGGCCTCAAAACTTGTGACCCTCCTGCCTCAACCTGTAGTAGTAGGGATTACACCACCATGCTTGGCTATTATTCCCAGCTTCTTTTATGGCCCTGCAACATAGTGCTAGTCAGATATATAACATACTTTTCTTTCCCTTTGCTCTTCCTTCTTTTTCTCCTGCCTAAAACACAAAGTAGTCTTCCCCTACCTCACCCCCAACAAGGCAAAAAACATGGAAGTGAACTATATCTATTAAGGATGGAGGATAAAGAGCAAGATTAACAGCATACTTAATTTGTTCAACCTAGTATATATCAGATTTTCTGCTGTTCAGTCCCAAAGCAAACTTAACTGACACAAAAGGTGCTACAAACAGGAATCACTTAACCCATGTTTAAACAGATCCTAAACCAGGTTCAGTGGTACACACCTGCAACCCCAGCAGCTCCAGAAGCTAAGGCAGGAGGATCACAAATTCCAAGCCAACCTCAGTATCACAGCAAGGCCCTAAGCAACTTATCAAGACCCTGTCTCTAAATAAAAAAAATTTTTTAAAAATGGGGCTGGAGATGTGGCTCAGTGGTTAAGTGCCTTGGATTCAATCCCTGGTACAAAACAACAACAACAACAACAACAACAACAAAAAACCCAGATCCTACTTCAATGTGCTTCAAAAGCAAAATGAATAAATAAGTGGTAGAGTCACACAATGCAATGCAATACAGCAACAAGATTTAATAACACACAACTACACAAAATATTAAGGACAAATCTCTAAACAATGTTGAACAAAAGAAATGAGACCCAGAAGTACATACTGTATGATTCTACTTATAAAATGTTACAATGTACAAAAACAGACAAAATATATGTGTTTTAAAGTTAGGACAGAGTCTCCTGAGTTGGGTGCAAGTTGCACAGATGAGTAAATTGTGAAAATTCAGCAAACCTTACATGAATGTGCACTTTTTTGTAAGTACAGTAATCTTCAGTAAAACCATTAAAAATAACTGACCTTAGATATTGAGAACAGAGAACAGAACTCCACCCTTCCTTCCTTCAGATACTCATTAGCACAGACAGAGCAACTGAATGCAAAGAAGTCAAATACATGCACACATACAGACACACACAATATGTATATATATTTAAACACACACACACACACACACACACACCTCTTTAAATGGTTATATTTTAGGAATACCAAATTTTAAGTTGAAAGACTAAGTTGCTCAAAAATAGAATCCATGTGAACTTTACTACAAGAAAGACCTAGAATAGTATCAGAATTACAAAAAAAAAAATCACAATTTCAGGAAATTCCAAAATGGAATGCTGAGGATGTTAAGACAAAACTATCCATAACAATTCCAATGTCCTAGAAGAAGTCAATCATTCAATCTTGGATATAAAGTTACCAGGTCCTTTGTTAAGATAATATCAATAAAGTATGCAAAAACATCATTAAAAAACAAACAAAACCACCATCCTGAGGCCAGGCACGGTGTCTCACTCCTATAATCCTAATCACTCCAGAGTTGAGGCAGAAGGATCCTGAGTTCAAAGCCAACCACAGCAAAATCCAGGTGCTAAGCAATTTAGTGTCTCTAAATAAAATACAAAACAGGGCTGGGGATGTGGCTCAGTGGTCAAGTGCCCCTGAGTTCAATCCCCAGTTCCCCCCCAAAAAACTATTCTGAGACAATCAATGTTTCCTCAATAACAAAACAATATCAAGGGATCAGAGAGGGAGGATGCCCACTGCTTCATGAGTTTGAGGCAACTTTCCAAATCTAGTGCCTAGAATAGTGCTGAGAACATAATGACATTCAATATTCATTAATGAATATACCTGACCACTCATTCCTTCAAAAAACTGAAGTACCATTCACTATGATGGGCATTATGGGGAGGGGGATGAATAAAGCCTGATCTCCAAATCTCAAAAGCAAACATTAATGGAATAGATACTTAATATGAAAATAATTGTAATACTATATAGAAGATTATAATATTAATATCCTGCTATGGGGGTTAACAGCTTTCATGATATATTTGACAAATGCTTTATAATTTTGAACTTGAACTACTCAACTAACCTTAATGAGTACTCTAACCATAACAATCATACTCAGTTTTCAAAATATTATTAGTTATTGTTTAGGTAAGATTTTCTTTGAAATGTTCCATTATAATCATCTATGTTTCCATTATCCATCAATAGCATCCCATGTCTATCAGAGAAGATAGAACATACATCATTCCTCTCTTAAGACATAAAATGGTTAAGGAACTCATTGCTAATCACATGCTCAAGTAATCTTAGCCTAATTGTTCTATGATATAAATAATTGTATACATAATTATGAATTTTAATACACAACCAGTTTATCGTATTCTCCTGCAACTCTGACCTATAGTTGCTAAGATCAGTAAACATTAACAGGGATCTATAAAGAACATTGCTAATGCTATCATGACAGAAAAAACATAATTTATGTGTTAATTACAGGGCTGGGGATATAGCTCAGTTGGTAGAGTGCTTGCCTTGGAAGTACAAGGCCCTGGGTTCAATCCCCAGCACCACAAAAAAAAAAAAAAAAAGATGCCAGGCGTGGTGGCGCATGCCTGTAATCCAAGCAACTTGGGAGGCTGAGGCAGGAGGCTCGCGAGTTCAAAGCCAGCCTCAGCAACTTAGCAAGACCCTAAGCAACTCAGTGAGACCCTGTCTCTAAATAAAATACAAAATAGGACTGGGGATATGGCTCAGTGGCCAAGTGTCCCTGAGTTCAATTCCTGGTTCAAAAAAAAAAAAAAAAAAGATAATTACAAATTCTGTTACTGAAAAGTAGAGTCCAAATGTCATTCTCTTGAATTTAGGCTGGTCTTAAGGATTTGATTGAACAAGAGAGTAACAGAAACAACTTCCCAAGCTAGTCCTAAGAGCCTTGCTGTTTCCACCCAGGTTATCTTGAAACTCTTTGTAAGCACTGAGCTGCCATAAATCTGAATACCCTGGGGTCTTTTTCCACTCAGAGAGGCTATGATACTCTATGAAGAGCCCAGTTCCACCCTACTCTACCTCCCTGAAGTCATCTCAGGCCTTATACACAAAGGAGCAGAGATGAGTCCAACCCACAGAGCTGAAACTGATCAAAATAAAAGAAGTCTTAAATCACTAAATTTTGAGGTAGTCTGTTTGGCAGCAACAGATATCCAGAATTATATAAAGATTCCAAATCCTTATCTAAAGATAAAACATTTAAGCATTATCTCTTTCTGAGGTGGGGTTGAGGTGAATGAACCCTGTCACAGCAGATTCAGTTAGAGACAAGCGCATCAGTCATCCAATTGTTACAATTAACAAACTTGAATTGAAGACCTGAGGTGCAAGATGCTTTTTTTTTTTTTCTGTACCAGGGATTGAACCCAGGGGCACTTAACTACTGAGCCCCACCCCCAACCCTTTAATATTTTGTTTACAGACAGTGTCTCCCTGAGTTACTTAGGGCCTCACTAAATTGCTGAGGCTGGCTCTAAACTCCAGACCCTCCTGACTCAGCCTCATGAGCAGTTGGGATTGCAGCTGGGATTAGAGGCTGGCTCTAAACTCCAGACCCTCCTGACTCAGCCTCATGAGCAGCTGGGATTGCAGCTGGGATTACAAGCGTGCGCCATCATGCCCAGCCCAAGACACTTTTAATGATGATTGTTATAAAACAAGAAATGGTATAAACTAGAAAATAAAATAGAAGGGAAATTTTGTACAGATTAAGACACTGACATTAAGATTCTGGTTCTATATGAGTATTTTGTTTTGTTGCAAAGTGAAATTAGGCAAAGGGAGAAACCCAGATTGCTGTTACTGGCAGTTCCTTAACCTTTTTAGTTAACCTTTTGAGGAGATCGTGTACCCATGAAGGGTGCTATGGGCGATTTCTCCCTTTTAAAAAAAAAAAAAAAAAAACAGTGCACAAAACACTCCACACAAGTTCATTGGTTTTTAGTCCTTAGGGTCTATGGCCCTTAGGTTTAGAACCCGTTTCAGATAATAAAGGTCCACAAATCTACTACATGATAATGGGATTGTTAAAACTGTAAAAAAAAAATAAGTTTTTACTCAAATTAAAAATAAATTTTTTTCATTCATCAATGGAGAACCCAGCAATTTAAGTTTTATGTGGATCTAATGTTCACCTATTTTAACCTGAAACTATTATTCTATTTCATTATCTTAGCACCAAACAATAAACTTCTGGGTTGCCTCAGAAAATAAAAATTGTTTGGTGGTGCTAGGCAAGAGTTCTACATCATTCTAAGGTTGTCTTCTGGGGGCAATAGTTCAGTTATCGTGCTGATCATATTACACAGTAGTAATATGGAATTTTTTGCTCTCACAGACTTTTAAAGGATTCATTTTCATATCTTGTTAAACCTTTAGCACCCAACACTGAACTAATAATGGGCCCTAATTATTAATAATGATGCTGATCAATCAGCCCAGAGCAATGGTTCTCAAAAGTTTTGGTCTCTGAACCCCATGAAACTGTTTTGTTTTTGCTTTGTGTTGCTTTGTTTTGTTTTCAAAAAAAAGACTATATTTATTAAAATGATATTAAACACTGAAACTGAGAAATGTTTTAAATATTTATTGTCATTTTAAAATAAGAATAAACCCATTATATGTTAACAGATAATATTTTATTAATAACATTTTTCAAAACAAAATTAGTGAGAAATAGCACTGTTTCACATTTCTGCAAATCTCTTCAATGTCTGGCTCAATAGAAAGCCACTAATTTGATATCTGTTTCCACCTTCAATCTATTGTGATATCACAAGTCAAATTAGTTCCTAGAACATTTCACTGAACACCAATGGAAGAATGAGAATAAAAAAACACTGTTCTAATATTAACATGAAAACAGTTTGGCCCTCACAGATCCTCTGAAAACAATCTCTTTGTGTCTGAGGTCCTCTATTTCTTTCTTCACATTCTTTTTAAATCATCTCACATCAAACCAGAGCAAAAAAATTCTACGTTTTGTATTTTTTCCGCATATTGTTCTTTCATCAGGCTATTATAAATTTCTAGCTACTTCTGAGTATCAACATAAAAGGCTGATAAAACTAAGCATTTGCAGCTGTTTTTTCCTCCCTGGTTACCAAGTAAACACTGTCTAGAGAGATGCTTATAATACCATTCCCATACTAACTTGGGAATTAACCTAGATTATCACTAAGTAAATCCACACAAAACTAATCCAGATTATGGTTAAGCTTTAAATACAGAAGTGTACATTTTGTACAATTGTACAAACCCACAAAAACCTCACTTGTTTTCACCAAGTGGTACAAAACTTGGTGAAAAAGTTAGATTTTCAAAACCAGATTAAAAACCAAATGAGTAAGTCTGTTAAATTTAAAATTCAAGTACATTTTGGTGTAAATATAAGTTTTCTGAGTAACTGTCAGTAAACAAGTAAAAGGTATAAAAATACTTTCAAAACTCAGTCTTCTGAGCAAACAAAACGAAGACCAGATCAAAACTCTGAATTAAAAACTAGCTATAAACGTAGTTAACTAGAACAGGTTGACGAAGAACAACTTCAGGCAAAATCGATCACTGCTGGCTGAACGCAAATTCCAAGCAAAGTCTTGATAACAACAACATTGAGCTGAACACTTTGCCATTAATAGGCAGCATTTTGCAAATGTTCTGTAACTGTTCTACAAGCACAAAGTTTTCCTATCATTTTCCTCAAAAGTATCAATCATTTGCAGGTTAATGCTCAGATAAAAAGCTTCTGGTTGCTCCAACAGTTCTGTTCTACTGTTTTGTTTCTTGGTTATTCTGAGCCCTCTCTTACAAGTGGAGAGTCGTTGAACCAATCCCGAGTAAGAAATAGCAAAGTACAGAAAAGAGGCGACAGCTCTGCACCCCCACACGGAAAAAAGACAGAGGAGAGCAGCGGCGGCCGGGCCCTAGAAGCAACCCGAACGCAAAGCTGCTCTTCCCAGGTTCCCAGCAACATCAGACAACGTCTCCCTCGCGGCCCAGCGCCCTCCGGGACCAAGAATCAGAAAGTGGAGTCCAGCCGCTTTTCAGGGCCACAGAGCCTCCCAGTCAGGGATTCTCGCCCGTTACATAACTGGGGCCTAAGGCCCTGCTCTGCAATCAGTCCTCTGGAGGGAGATGGACAGGTTCCCCAGGGATCCTCTCAGGGAGGTGGAAGCGGGGCTCTGCACCTGGTCGACCCGGGAAGAAGAAGGGGGACGACGTGAGGGAGGCCGCGACCAGAGGCGCTGGGGCATAGGGGGTGAAGAGCGAGACTGAAAAGGGGCGGGGCGGCTCCCGGAGCCCGGCGGCAGGCCCCGGCGTCTCCGGCCCTCGCCCGCTCCCCGCCCTCGCCCGCCCAGTCCCCACCGGCCGACCCTCCCCAAGTCCGCGCTCCCCTCCCCCGCGCCTCCATCCCCGGCCCCAGCCAAGCGGCAGGCGGACCTATAGGGTAAGGCCCCGGCCGCCGCCGCCGGATGGCTTCCAGCCCGGTACCTGATCAGACATGGTGACGGTGGCTTCACCCGGGGGTCTCCGCACAGCAGCGGCCTCCGGTAGGCAGAACCTGGCTCCGGGGTTTACAAATCCGTCTCTCTTCCCCACAGCACAACACCGCGGCTGCAGGGACTTCCGCTACGCCTCACGTCACTTCCGCTACGCGCAGGGAGGAGGAATGGGGAACAGAGGAAAAGGGAGGCGGGAAAACGAGTCCGGGAGAGGTCCGGAGGCGGGAGATCCTCAGAAGCCGCTTTGCCAGTGTCGCGCGAGGGAGTTAGAGTCACCTTTTCCGAGGACCACGCCTTAAGCTTCAGACCCGAGCCCATCTCCAAGGGGAAAAGGTCCCTGCTCCCAGTCTCAATGTTTGGAGCCGTACTGACAACCTAGACCCCTCCCTCTCCAACACCTTGCGCTTTGCTGAATGCTGAGCCAAGATCCTTCTTTTGTCTTCTCCCAGCGTTGCTCCTCGACCCTCCCTGAAAATGCTGAATTGAATGCCAGTCCTTATTTCTAGAGCTAACATTTTTGGTTAACCACTAGCGCCCACGCACACCTTCCACACCCCTGCCAAACACATGACCTTGATTAAAACCACCACAACGCGGGCTAGGGCTGTAGCTCAGTTGTAGAGCACTTGCCGAGCATGTGTGAGGCACTGGGTTTGATCCTCAACACCACATAAAAATAAATAAATGAAATAAAGGTATTGTGTCCATCTACAACTAAAAATTAAAAAAAAAAAAACCCACAACGAGAAATGACCCCAGGAACACAATCTTGATGGCTACTGATGAAAGATGCTGCTGAAAGTTCTAAACTCAAGGGGGGAAGAACTAATTCCAATCCTTGAATTTGTGCTTTGAGTTAAAGAATGATCCTTCTAAGATTTCTTCAGAATACAAATGGCCCAGCTGGAACGAGCATGGATGATAAGGATAGAAATAAATGAAATAGAACAGAGACTCCAAGGGCGGGGGGGGGGGGGGGGTGAAATCAATGAACCCTCACATTTACATCAACTTGAATGCCAAGACAATTCAGAAATGAAAGAACAGTCTTCAATAATTAGTGCTGGGACAACTGGACATCCACATGCAAAGAATAAAATTGGACAACCAAAGTTAACTTAAAATGTATCAAACGTACACATGTATTTGTCAGGTGGAGTAATCCTTACCTGCTTCTCCTTTCCGAGGACAGATAGAACATGGTGATTGGAGTTCGCATGGTAAGTGATTGGCATCTCTGCATAATCGTGACTTGCAGCACCCTGATTGCGCCTGATTCTAAAAAAAAGAAGAATGTGTATGTAAGAATTAAAGCTAAAAAAACTCTTAGGAAAAAATCATAAACACAAACCTTCATGACTTAGATTAGATGATGACATCTTAGAACCCCAAAATAACAAGCAAACAAAAATTGAAAAATTGGACTTAATCAAAATTTAAACTTTTGCCTTTATTGTTGAAAATATAACATAAAGAATGGGAGAAATACTTGCAAATAAAACATTTGATAAGGGTATATTTACATTTATAACAATATAGAACTATTATTACCCAAACAAGAAATCCAATGTAAAAATGGGTAACAAACTGGAATAAACATTTCTCCAATGAGGATATACAAATGGACATGAAAAGATGCTCAATATCATTAGTTGTCAGAGAAATGCAAATTAAAATGACAAGGAAATACCACTTCATGCCCAGTAGGAGACCCATTAACAAAAGGATAATTAACAAGTATTGACAAGGATATGAAGAAATTGCAATACTCATGCACTAGTAGTGGGAATATAAAGCACTCTGGGAAACAGGCTAACAGTTCCTCAAACTGTAAAAAGTAAGGTAACTATATAACTTAGCAATTCTTTTTTGTCTGCTTGTTTGTTTGTTTTGAGTTTGTTTGTTTTTTCCTTTTATAACTTATCAATTCTTCTCCTAGGTATGTACCTAGGAAAATTGAAAATACATATCCACACAAAAACATGTACACAAATGTTCATAGTAACATTGTTCATATTAGCTAAAAAGTGGACACAATGCAACTGTCCACCAACTGAGAAATGGATAAACAAACTGGCATATTCATACAAAGGAACTATATTGGACTATATAAAGGAATAAAGTACTGATACTTGCTACTATGTGATGAACCTTGAAATCATTGTGTGAACTGAAAGAGGGCAGTTACAATGTAGGATTTCATTCATATGATATATTCAGAATAGGTAAATCTATAGAAAAGTAAATTAGGGCCTGGAGATGTAGCTCAATAGCACAGTACCTGCCTAGCAACATGAGGCCCTCTATTCAATCCCCAGTACTGAAAAAAAAAAAAAAAAATGAGGGGCTGGGGATATGGCTCAGTGGTAGAATGCTTGCTTAGCACATGTGAGGCACGGGGTTTGATCCCCAGCACCACATAAAGATAAATAAATGAAATAAAGGTATTGTGTCCATCCACAACTAAAACATAAAAAATAAAAAAAAAAAACCATCAACCTATTCCTAGGGCTGGGGATTAGGAAGGAGTGATTGCTTATGGGTACAAGGTCTCTTCTGGGATAATGAAAATATTCTAAAATTGTGATAATTGCACAACTCTGTGAGTATATTAAAAAATTAAAAATCTACACTCTAAAGAAATGAATAATATATATATAAACTATATATATATATATATATACACACACACACACACACATACACACACACACACACACAATGGCCCTACAGAGCTGTTAATGAAGTATAAAATATTATTAAGAAAGCCTGTAGGATATCCACATCCAAGCAGGATGTTCAGGAAAATCTAAGAAAAACTGGCATATAAATTGAAATTCAAAGGGTAAATTGAAATAAGCCATAAACTAGAGCAACAGTACCTCAACATTTTTTTTTTTTTTTTTTTTTTTTGGAACCAGGGATTGAACTCAGGGACACTCGGCCACTGAGCCACATCCCCAGCCCTATTTTGTATTTTATTTAGAGACAGGGTCTCACTGAGCTGCTTAGGGCCTTGCTAAGTTGCTGAGGCTAGCTTTGAACCCGCAATCCTCCTGACTCAACCTCCCAAGTCACTTGGATTACAGGCGTGCACCACCACGCCCGACGCTTCAACATTTTGACCCCAGGACTTCTTTAAACTTTGGGGGGTTTTTGTTTGTTTTTGGTTTCGTTTGGTAGTACAAGAGATTGAACTCACAGGTGCTCTACCACTGTGCTTCATGTCCAGCCATTTTTATTTTTATTTTTAAATAGGCTTTTGCATCAAACTTGCAATTCTTCTGCCTCAGCCTCCCAAGTTGTTGGAATTACAGGCATATGCCACCACACCCAGCTAAACTTTTTTTTTTTTTTTTTTTTTTTTTT
>JAJEJO010004837.1:74600-90187 GCA_020662805.1 Glaucomys volans | reverse complement strand
GATGCTCCTGACTCAGCCTCCAAAGTCGCTTGGATTGCAGGTGTGTGCCACCACACCCAGCTTCCCCTGGGATTTTAGAAAGAGGTAATACCACCAGTTTGTGCATGCAGTGCCATTCAAAAGCAAAATAACAAAAAGCATAAGCATTTCCCATCCCTTGTCAAATTATTCAATTGTTTTAGAAGAACTTCACCTATTTCTGTTTTTCTAATAATTTCTCTGTCGTTGCTATTATCAATAACTTTGAAAAAGAAGCATTTTCCATAAATCTACAAATGCAATTAACATGTTGTCTTTGTTGGGGGTAAGGAAGGATTTAATCCAGGGACAAGTTCATAGTCATGCCAAATTGCCGAGGCTGACCTTGAACTTGCCATCCTCCTGCCTCAGACTCTGAGACTAATTTGTTGTCTTCTATGAATAGAACTGTACATAAAATTAGAAACTGACTCAAACTACAACCTTCACACTCATATTTTCTCACCTGGGACAGAAAAGTCAGAAGATAGAAAAGAAGTTTTTTTTTTAAAAAAAAATTGGGTCAAAGGAGAAAAGATGTAGAATGAAAAATCTGACTTCATACTGTAATTCTTGTCCACTTGATTTTTAGAGCAAAAATACAACTTAGATGGTCTTTGAAATAGTGATTTTTTTAAACCTAACTTATTTGTTTCTGATTTCAAAACTATAAGTAGTTTCCATTTTCACAAATTTTTAAACAAATTTCATTAATAGATTGACTGAACTAAAAGTAAATTTTTAAAGATTAGGAGGAAAATAACCCATTCAGATGAAAAGATGAACTTATCAAAGGGAAACATCAATCTGGAAATGGTGGTACACACCTGCAATCCCCATTACTCAGGAGACTGAGGCAGGATTGCTGAGTTTGAGACAAGCCTGGGCAACTCAGTGAGACCCTGTCTCAAGATAAAGTAAAAAGGACTGGGCTGCGGCAGGAGGGGTGGGTAGCTCAGTCGTAGAGGTTTGCCTAGCATGTTCAAGGACCTGTGTTCAATCCCCAGTACAGCCCCCCAAAAAGGGGAGGGAGACATTAAGTAGAAGTATCACCAAACAAAATGTTTTAACTAAATCACTGTATCTCATAAAACTTACTCTACAAAGTTGGAACATAAAGACAATAATATAGCTTGTTTTCCTTCTGAAATAAAAACAGTTAAACTTCTAATTGTGTATGAAATCAGTGATCTACTAGTGAGAAATTATTTAAGGGACAGTAATTTGATTTTACATCCCTAACGAATATGTACTAGGCATAAAAAGTGGAAATCTCAAATATTTCAATGTTAATGTTTGTATTATTATTCTGAAACTATTGTGTATCAATTATGAAGAATATAAAATTTTGTCTTTATAATGTCTGTGGGATCAATAGGATGTCCCCTGTTTTATTCCTGATACTGCTTATTTGTACCTTCTCTCTCTGGAACTACAGCATCAGGTGGGTATTGGGTTTTTTTGTTTGTTTGGTAGTGGGAATAGAACCCAGGGGTGCTTAACCACTGAGCCACATCCCCACCCTTTTTATTTTTTATTTTGAGAAAGGTTCTTGATAAATTGCTTAGGGCCTCACTAATTGCTGAGGCTGGTTTTGAACTCATGATCCTCCTGTCTAAGCCTCCTGAGTCCCTGGGATTACAGGAGTGCACTACCACACCCAGCGGGGTACTGGTTTTATTAGTGATTTCAAAAAACCGACTTTGGCTTGCTTTCTTTACTTATTTTAAGGGCCCCATGCATGCATGCTAAGCTTGCACTCTACCACTAAGCTGCACCCCTAGCCCAGCTCTGGCCTTCTTGCTCTTCCATATTGTAGGTTTTTTACTATTTTATTTCTGCTTTTAATTGTTTTCTTCTTTCTGTTTTTTCTGAGTTTGAATGGTTTTTCTTTTCATAGCTTCTTGAGATTAATATTGAGATAACTGATTTTAAACTTTGTTCTTTTCTAATATATACATAATTTTAAGGTTAAGAATTTTATTCTGCACAGCTTTAGCTTCCTCTCAAAAACTTTGACATGTTGCACTAATATTTTCTTTATTATTTAATTAAAAATATTTTCTAAATATTCATTGATATTTCTTCTGACTCTTGGATTATTTACAAGTTTATCCCTAATTTTCAACATATATAGGAATTTTTTATTTGTTTGTTACTAATGTCTAACTTAATTTCACTGTGATCAAAGAACATACTCTGTATGATTTGAAATTTGTTGAAACTTGCTTTATGCCAAGGGTAGTGGCACATGCCTATAATGCCAGCAACTCAGGAGGCAGGAATATCTTAAGTTCAAAGTCAGTTTTAGCAACTTATCAAGGCCCTGTCTCATAATAAATGAAAAGGGCTGGGGATGTGGCTTAGTGGTTAAGTGCCCCTGGGTTCAATCCCTGGTACCAGAAAACAAACAAAAACTTGCTTTAAGCCCTAGAGCACAGTCAATTTTGGTAAGAGATCCCATGTGTACTTGGAAAGAATGTATATTCTTAGGGAGAATACTAATTTATGTCCCCTACCCCAGTTGAAAGCTGCTTAGTCTCTCAGTCATTGTTTGTCTCTCAGCTACAAGTTTTGGGTTGGCAAATTCCAGATAGGGAAAAGTGGTAACAAAGCAGGGTATACTTCTCTGGGTAGAGAAGTCAGTTTTTCATTAGTGCAAAAATATAACTGAGTCAGACTGCTTCAGAGAGTAAAGAGGTTGTTTAGGTCACAGTTTTGGAGGTTGGAAGTACAACAGCATGGCACAAGTTCTTACAAGACTAAAAACTTGGCTGCATTACTTCAGGGCAGGACCACATGTGTATCTCTGCGTAGTCTCTCTCCCTTTCCTTATAAAGTCTCTAGGATTCCATCATGAAGACTCTACCCTAATTACCCTATCTAATTTAATTATTTCCCAAAGACCCCAGATCTAAATACCATAGTGAGATTAAGTCTCCACCCTCTTAATACCACTAACATTAAGACTTTAGGAATTAATCTCCTGCATGAGGTTGGGAGAACAACTATATTCAAACCATAGACTGGGTTTCTCTCTTTTCTGAGATCATTTTCCCCCAAATCACCATTGCCTTCATATGTTTCAAATGCCTTAAAACTAGTGTCTTCCATTCTCTTTCCTTTTTTTTTTTTTTTTTTTTTGTACTGGGAATTAAACCCAGGGGTGCTTAACCACTGAGTTACATCCTCATCCTTTTTTATATTTTATTTAGAGACAGGGTCTTGCTAAGTTGTCTAGGGCCTTGGTAAGTTGCTGAGGCTGGCTTTAAACTTTTCATTCTCCTGCCTTAGCCTCCTGAACCCCTAGGATTACAGGTGTGTGCCACTGTGCCCAGCGCCATTCTCTTTCTGTCCACTTTTTCTAATGAGTTTTAATAGGAGAGTTAGTCCGAAACAATAGAGTCTCCCACTACAATAAATAGAATTTCCTAGGAGACCTCAGTTCTTGAGAGAGTTAAACGGATTAAAAGAAACCATAATCTGGATTGAAAAAGTCTTCAACTCTGGAGTCCAAAAAAAAAAAAAAAAAAAACCTGAAGAGAAAAGAAAAGAAAAATCTCAGCCCCCACCATTTTCTGAGCAGAAAGTAGGCTACAAATCAACAAGCCCCCCAAAAGATATGTTCTACAACATTCTCTTCAGAGAAAACTAAGGATACTAACAAAAAAGGAAAACGTCCCAGATAGCAGCAGCAAGAATACCTCAAGAATGATGGACACAGGAGTCCTTCTGCTGGGCAATTAAGGCCTAAACAAGACCATATTACCCACGACAAGGATAAAGAACCTTTGGAGACAGTGACTGCCGTGTGACTCCCATTTTCCTTTCCAACTAAAAATCTTATTGTACTTGCTCTGTCCTTGTACTATTGCATATTGAATGCTTGGCACAAATATCTTGCCTCTTTTAGTTCATATGTCTAAAGATCAAGAGATCCACATCCAAGCATACTAGCAAGATTTCCCCACAGCTCCCTGATGCAGAGATGACAGTGTATTACCCAGAAACCCTTGTTTTTTAATTTGATGCCGTACCTACATGGCACTTTAGGTTTGTCTTCCAAGGAGGATGGTAAGTATATTTCACCTGCAGGAAGGAGAGTAAGCAAAGTATCTTACCACCAGAAGGGCAGACTGTGGCATTTGAGTGCAGCTTACAAAATAATTTTCACTCTTGTTATGATTTAGATCTGAGGTTTCCCCCAAGAGCTCATGTATGAGACTAAAAAAAAAAAAAAGTTCATAAGAGAAAGTTGGGGTGTGAGAGCTTTAACCTAGTCAGTGCATTAATCTTCTGATAGGGATTAACTAGGTGGTAATAGTAGACAGGTAGGATGTGTCTGGAGGAAGTGGTTCATTGGTGGCATGACTTTGGGGTATATATTTTGACCTCTTCCTGCTTCCTGATTGCCATGTCTCAGTTGCCTTCCTCTTCCATACCCTTCCACCATGATGTTATGCCTCATCGTGGGCCCAAAGCAAAGGAGTCGGACATCTATGGACTGAGGCCTCTGAAATCCTTAGTGTCAAATAAACTTTTCCTTCTTTAAAATTGTTCTTGGGTCTTTTGGTCACAGCAATGAAAAAGCTGACTAAAACAACTCTCAACCTTCAAGACACATAGTAGATTACATTTCCTGGATCCCCTGTGCTTTGCTGAGGTCATGGTCATGTGACTAATGATAGCCCGTGAGTTGTAACTAATGTCATGTACAGAAGAACATCCAACGACCATGTTACTGACAGTGTGAGACCCTCTGAAATTTTTTCCTCCGGTGCAGAGTCCCATGTCCTTGGAGGTGGTGGCTGTGGGATTAGTATAGGAGCCTGAGTGACTAAGATGAGCACAGCCCCTTTCTATGCCAGCACACAATAGACATGTAGTATGAAAAAGAAATATGAAACCATTATTGTTTTAATCCACTGAAAATCTGGAACATAATTTGGTCTTTTCTGACTAATGCACGGTCTTAATGAAATCATAACCATTTCCACTGCACACTAATTATAGACAATGATTATCCACTTAACCTACATTGACACAGAAAAGTGTCACTCATATAATTCTCTGTAAGAGAAAGATTTGTTTTAATAAATAAAAGGGCAAATGAAAACCACAATAAAGGACTGGGGATATAGCTCAGTCAGTAGAGTGCTTGCTTTGTAAGCACAAGGCCCTGGGTTCAATCCTCAGCACCGTGAAAAAAAAAAAAAAAAAGAAAGAAAACTACAATAAAATACTGTTTCATACTCACTAATACGAATATAATAAAATATGAAAAATAACAAATATGGTGAGGAAGTACAGAAATTGTAACACTTACACATATTTAGTGGGAATGTAAAATAAGGCAGCAGTTGCAGAAACTAGTTTGGTAGTTCCTGAAAAAGTTAAAGAAAGAATTAACACATGACCCAACAATTCCACTCCTAGGTATATAACCTGTAGAAATAAAAACGTATCTCTAAAAACAGCCAAAAGGTAGAAATGATTCCAATGTTCATCAATGGATGCATGAATAGTCCATGGTATATCCATGTAATTATTTAGCCATAACAAAGGAAGGAAGTGCTGATACACACTACAACATTGAAGAGCCCTGGAAATATGTGTTAGACAGTTTTTCATTGCAATGGCCAAAATATCTGACAAGAATAACTTAGAGGAGGAAAAGTTTATTTTGGGCTCCTAGTTTCAGAGGTTCTCCCCATTGTAGGCCAACTCCATTGCTCTGGGCCTGAGTTGAAGCAGAACATCTTGGTAGAAGGGCAAAGGACAGGAAAGCTACTGGGTTCATGACAGCCAGAAGGCAGAGCAGGAACAAGATATAATCCCTAAGGCCATGATCCAAGTAACCTACTTCCTCCAACCCCACCCCACCTACCTACAGTTACCACCCAATAATTGATTCAAATTATTAATTCCTGCCGGGCACAGTGGCACATGCCTGTAATCCCAGCACTTGGGAGGCTGAGGCAGGAGGATTGCGAGTTCAAAGCCAGCCTCAGCAACTTAGTGAGGCCCTAAGCAACTCAGTGAGACCCTGTCTCTAAATAAAATACAAAATAGGGCTGGGGATGTGGTTCAGTGGTTGAGTGCCCCTGGGTTCAATCCCCAGTACCAAAAAAAAATTTTTTTTAAAAAGATTATTAATTCCTCAAGTGGATTAATCCACTGATGAGGTTACAGTTTTTATAATATAATCATTTCAACTCTGAACACTGCTACATTGTCTAAATGAGCTTTTCAGGAGGCACCTCATATTAAAATCTTGATAGTTATCCTAAATGAAATAAGCCAGGCACAAAAAGACATGTATTGTGTGATTCCTCTTATTTGTTTGTTTGTTTATTTGTTTATTTATTCATTCATTTATCTTTTTAATGGCACTGGGGAATTGAGCACAGGGGCACTCTATCACTGAGCTACATCCCTCAATCCTTTTTACTTTTTGATTTTGAGACAGAGTCTTACTAAGTTGTCAAGGCTGAACGGGAGCTTGCAATCCTCCTGCTTTAATTTCCTGAGTAGCTGGGATTATAGGTGGGTGCCATTGTGCCTGGCATGTGATCCCTTTTATATGAACTACATCAAATACACAAATCCAGAGAGACTGAAGCAGATTAGAGTTGCCAGGGGATAGAAGGAGTGAAAAATTGAGAATAATTAGTTACTGGATACAGGGCATTCTGCTGGGGTGATGAAAATACTCTTAAACTAGAAAGATGTGGTAGTTGCACAGAATAATAAATGTGCCTTATGTGAATGAATTGTACACTTTAAAATGGCCAACCATATGGTATATGAATTTCACCTCAATAAAAAATTAAAAACTGTACATAAATTCCAAATACAGCATTTTAATACAAAAAGACACAGAGGAGTTTTTATGTTAAAATAAAAATCATTTTTCAGTCTGGATTTTTCCTAACTTATCTTCAATTCACTCGTTCTCTCCTCAGTTGTTTTTCACCCATATAATTCTTAATATGACTTATAGGCATGTTTCACAGAATATTATGGTTAATGACTGGACACACACATGACATTGTGTGAAGCTGAGATATTCCTGTTGCCTAGTGATGGGATGGAGTAACTGCCTGTGTTAGTCAGCATTCCAGTACTGTTTTTAAAAAACTACCCTAGATATTCAACATAGAAAGAGGAAATTTTGCCAAGTGTGGTGGTGGACACCTGTAATCCCAGGGACTTCAGAGGCTGAAACACAAGAATTGAAGTTTGAGGCCAGCCTCAGCAACACTGTGAGAACTTTACCGATTTAGCAAGACCCTGTCTCAAAATAAAAAATATAAAAGGACTGGGGATGTAGCTCAGTGGTAAAGTACCCTTGGATTCAATACTCAGTACCAAAAAAAAAAAAAAAAAGAGGAAATGTGGGGGTTTCAAGCCACATCCAGTGTGGATGAGGGAAGGGTTAACTGCTGGAGGACAATGCTAGCTATAAATCAGTTACCAATAACATTATCTAGTCAATAAACACAAGAGCCAATACTTTTTTTCAAATAGGAGGGGGTGTGATAGATCAGGCCATATCAGATCTGTCCTCTAACAAGATAGAGTAGCCCACCTCCCCTATATTTATAGTTGCATAGGTAAAGGGGGCCAAGACCAGGAGGGGCTTCTTCTGTGAGGAACAGGACAGGGTGGAGTTAGGGAAGCCATTTGCTTAGGAAACTAGCATGTCCCCAGATGGTAAGCCACTCCCATACAGAGCCACCTACTCCCTGGTGGCCTGGAACAATCTCTCATGGCTGCCAGTTCCTGGAAGTGGGACTCTATATCCCATGGCTCAACCAAGTCTGATTCTACTAGGCATGGGTGGTTCCTCACAAGGAAATTCTTATTTTGGCTCAGTTTTGAAGATTTTATCTATGTTCAGTTTGCCCCATTGCTTTTGGGCCTGTGGTGAGGCAGAACATCATGATGGGGAATGTGTGGTGAGGAAGCTGCTCGCTTCATGGTGGTTGGGGTGTTAAAGGCAGAGAGAATAAGACTGCTATCCCTTCTAGGAGACACTGTCCCACAATTCCCTTCTAGGACACAGCCCCAGTGACCTAACTTCCTCTCACAAAGCTGAGCCTCTTAAAGGTTCTACCAATTCCCAGTTCCCAATAGCACCACAGGCGAGGGAACAAGCCTTTAACACACAGGTCTTTGGGGTACACCTATCCAAAAACAGCTTAGAAACAGTCAGCATTTCCCACCTGCAAGTCTCCAATTTATAGGGATTTTCCTTCTTCCCCACCATGTCTTTATTTAAGATGGCACCGACAGAGCCTCTCTTCCGGGTTGTTCCCCTGCTCCACCCTGCTAATGGCGCAAACCTTAGACCAATGACCAAGCTACACGGTGGCGGTTAACGTAGGGAACCAATAGCTTGCTGCCCCGCCACTTACCACAACTGCCCCTTGCGGAAATCCCCTAGCACACCCTATATAACCCTGGTGATTGTTCAATAAAACGGAACTTCTCCGACGGTGTGCCTTGTGCCTTGGTGTCGATTTCTTTCACAATTATTTTATTTCCTTCTATTTCTAAGTCCATGAATTCTTTCCTGATCTCATCTCCTCATTTTAATATCTTGCCAAACACTGTTAAAAATAATCATATTAAGTTTCTATTTTCTATTCCCTTCCCCCAGGATTGCTGACTCAGTAGACACATGGCCTGCTGCTCAAGTAACCTCAGGCGACAACTTTGCCAAATGTTGTACTATTGCATCTCCAGACATACCATCTTTCATCCACTGATATCAAATTCATTTCAGTTTAACCTGCTATGTTAATGATGTACAGTTAGTTATTTTTTGGTTTTGTATTTTTAAATTTACTTTACGCCATTAACAAACAAGAGAAAGCCTCCAGCTTCTTAAAGCCTACATTCTAGAAGATTTTTCTAACTCTTCACATAATTTTATTTGTCTTAAAATGCACCCAGGATTTGTTTTAATCAGATGAAGGAAGACCTTCAAAAAAACGACTTTCATGAAGAAAGAAGTTTTTATACTCCCAGTTTCCTAGATGTGGGAGGCATAGCATATCATGCAGAGACACTGACATTAGATTAAGAGATGGAGTGAGAGGAAACCTTGGGCAGGAGATTTTATTGTGGTTTTCACTGGAAGGACACAAGCAAGACAGGGTTAGGAAGCTGAGCATGTTTAGGATAGGACAGTTTGAATAATTCAGGGAACTCTGAGCTACCAGAGTGGTCCCTCCTTGTCTGATACCTAAACATGGGCTGAATTAGGGCAGGATAATAGTGTTCCAGATTGCAGGATTGGTTAGTGTTACGGTGTCAATATTAGATGTCCCCCAAAAGTTCATATATGAGTCAGTGCAAGAGGGTTTAGAATGTAATTATCAGATTATAAAAGGTTTAACCTAACTGGTACATTAATTCCATGATAGGGATTAACTTAGTGGTGATTGAGGACATGTCGGGTGTGGCTGGAGGAGGTAGGTCCCTGGGGGTGTGACTTTGGGGTATATATTTTATGCCTGGTGAGTGGAATCTCTCTCTGCTTCCTGACCATAATGTCCTGAGTCACTTTCCTCCACAACACTCTTCTACCATGATGTTCAGCCTCACCTCCAGTCCTCAGGAATGAAGCTGGTTGTCTGTGGACTGAGACCTCTGAAAGTGTGAGCCCCAAATAAACTTTTCTACCTCTAAAATTGTTCTTGTCAGGTCTTTTGGTCACAGCAAGGAAAAAGCTGACTAAAACAATTGGTTTGCACATCAAAGTCAAGCTCTCGGAAAAATCCTTTACCATCTCTAGGAGTTGGCTAACCCAGAAAGAACCAGTCCCTCTCTGGATTCTCAAGGTTCCAAGATGTCAAAGCATCCTTAAACAAAACAAAATAAATGTTTTTAATGATTAGTGCATTGCTGCTCTCTCAGAATAGGTCATCTCATCCCCTACCTTGCCCCTTCCTTTTTTGGGGCACCAGGGATTGAGCCCAGGGGTGCTTAACCACTGAGTCACATCCCTAGCCCTTTGTTTTTTTATTTTGAGACAGGGTCATGCTTAGTTGCTTAGGGCCTTGTTAACTTGCTGAGGCTTGCTCTGAACTTGCGATCCTCCTACCTCAGCCTCCTGCACCGCTGCGTGCAACCCTCTGCCTTAGTCTGTTCACTCTGCTATAACAAAATATCATGGGCTGAATGGCTTAGACAATAAACATTTATCTCTTAACAGTTCTGGGGCCTGGAAATTCCAATATCAAGGTACCAGCAGTTTTGGTTCTTTGTGAGGGCTCTATTCCTGGCTTAGTTGCCTTCTTGCTGTATCTTCATGTGACAAGAAGCAATCAAGTTCTCTTTTTTTTTCTTTTCTTTTTTCTTTTTGGTATCAGGAATTGAATCCAGGGCATTTAGCCACTAAGCCATGTCCCCAGACCGTTTTCATTTTTTATTTTGAGACAGGGTCTTGCTATGTTGCTTAGCCAACAATGAATTGCAGAGACTGGCTTTGAACGTACAATCCTCCTGCCTCAGCCTCCTGAGCTACTGGGATTACAGGCAGGCATGTGCCACCATGGTTCTATGCTTTCTTATAAAGATAATAATCCCATCATGGGGGCTCTTCCCTCATGACCTTATTTAAACCCAAAGGCTTTCCATCCAAATATCATCACATTAGGGATTAGGGCTTCAACATATGAATTCTGGTGGGTTCTGGTGGGAATTCAACATATGAATTCTTCAACATATGAATTCTGGTCTGAAAAGTATATAATTACTGAAATATATCAATAATTATCATTTTAATTATATGAATTAACTTGTAGAAGTTGGGTTTTTCTTTTTGATCTAGCATTTCTTTAAAAAAAGTGGGTTTTTTTGGTGGTACTGTGAGTTGAATTCAGAGCTTCCCACATGCTAAGCAAGTTCTCTATCACTGAGCTATAGCCCACCCTAGTTATCAAAATTATGAATTTTGAGAAACAAAGAACTTTCATAGTAGTATTAAAATAATTAAAAATATGGAGAACATAAAACATAATGATTTTAAAAGGTAGAACAGAATACCTTTGTGGTTGTTCATTACTACCTAGAAAACTCCAAATAAAGCTTAGGTATAACTAAGAATGTAAAACTTCTCCAAATTGAAAAGTTCTTTCATGATTCTCAGAAGTAAGCTGAGATCCTTTTAGGACATTTGCCTAAAATGTTCACAACTTCTTGAACCCAAAGTGCCCTGAGAAATTATCTTTTTATTTCTAGTCTTGTCATAACCTGAGATTTTGGAAAAAATACTAAACAATAATAAATGACTGTCAAATATGTAAATATATTTTATTCCATTGTTGAGATTGTGGTTAAAAAATGGAAAAGTTTCTTGTATCACCAGCAAATAAACAAAACTGCTATAATTGTAATTGACACACACATTAAAATATTTGCAATTTTGATAGATAAAAGCAATCTGCAAGTTAAATGAATTTAGACACTCATGCATAGTATTAAGTGGTTCTATAATATTTGCAAAAACTAAAATTGGAGAGTTTTTCCCTGTAAAATGCAAATGTCCTTGCATTATATAGCTTTTCACAGAAACCTAGTTATTTATGAGCATCTTCTTACCTTCTCCCATCTCTTTACTTTGCCTGGACTCGCATTATTGTGATACATAGATGGCAACTGCTGTGATTTCTGATGTAATTAATCATGACTGGAGGCATTCCAAGATATTGGTCCTGAAGAAATATGCTACAATGGGGGCTCCTGTATAATAATAGACAATGCAATGGCGTTCCTGTACATTTTTCTCTTCTTATTAATACTTTGAGATTCATTCTGTCTGACTTTGAATAATTGCTATTAAGTAGACCTCTTTTAAAAATATTGAGGGGACTGGGGTTGTGGCTCAGTGGCAGAGCACTTGCCTAGCATGTGTGAGGCACTGGGTTCGACTCTCAGCACCACATAAATAAGTAAAGGCATTGAGTCCATCTACAACTAAAAATAAATAAATAAATAAAAAATAAAAATAAAAATATTGAGAGATAGCCGGATGCGGTGGTGCACGCCTGTAATCCCAGCAACTTGGGAGGCTGAGGTAGGAGGATCCTGAGTTCAAAGCCAGCCTCAGCAACTTAGCGAGGCCCTAAGCAACTCAGTGAGACCCTGTCTCTAAATAAAATACAAAATAGGGCTGGGGCTGTGGCTCAGCAGTGGAGTGCCCCTGGGTTCAATCCTTAGCACCAAAAAAATAAAATAAAATAAAATAAAATAAAATAAAATAAAAATAATTGAGAGAAAGAACAAGCTGTGTTTTGCATACTGTATTTAATGTTGCTTAACAGTTATCATAGGAGAAGTCAATTGCCTGTTTTCTGTTATCTGATCGTAAAAACGTATTTGGTGGACTGCTATTGCGTGTGAAATGTTGATAAATCATTAAAACAACTTCTAAAGGTAAAAAAAAATCTGGAAAATTTTGAATTTGGGATTTGAATTTGAGAACAAAACTATTTAAAAGACTTGTCAGGGGACAAGGTATGTACATAAATCATATAAGTAATTAATGCTATAAGCCATCAAAAACCTCTATAAAACTTAAGATAAATTTATAATATGATTTATTAAGGTTTTTCTGGAGATAGGCAAAAGTATTCTAATGTATTTGCTTAGGCAATATATCACACTCATACAATACAAGAATCTTATCTAGCCATGGGTATGGTGGCACACACCTACAATCCCAGCTACTGGGGAGACTGAGGAAGGAGGATGGCAAGTTCAAAGTCAACCTGGGCAATTTACCAAGACCTTGTCTCAAAACAAAATTTTAAAAAGGACTGGAGTTGGAGCTCAGTGGTAGAGTGCTTTCCTTGCTTGTGTAAGGCCCTGGGTTCCATACCCTATAAAAACATACACACAAGAATTTTACCTTAGGTAAGCTAGGGATTTCTGAAGTTTTGGGGATTTTTTGTTTTGTTTTTGGGGTTTTTTGTTTTGTTTGATTTGGTTTTTTGCTAGAGCATTATCGTTATACATAGAAGATAGCATTTGGGTTCATTTTGACAAAATGATACATGCTTGGAATTTGATTTCAGTCCCTGTTCCCATTCCCTTTCATTCCCCTCCCACTTCTCCCTATTCTCCTTCCTCTACTCTACTGATCTTTCTTTTGCTCATTTATTTATTTTTGATTGGTACTTTCTACATCTACATAAAGGTAAAATTCCCTGTGGTATATTTATATATGCATAAAACATGATTTTGTCAAATTAATTCTACATTTCTTCCCCTTTCCCATCCCTCCTCCCTCCCTTTCCATCTCCTACTCCCCTGATCTCTATATCTTTTTTTTTTTTTTTTTTTTTTTTTTTTTGGTACTGGGGATTGAACCCAGGGGCACTCCACCACTGAGCCATATCCCCAGCCCTATTTTGTATTTTTATTTAGAGACAAGGTCTTACTGAGTTGCATAGGGCCTCACTAAGTTGCTGAGGCTGGCTTCGAACTTGCAATCCTCCTGACTCAGCCTCCCAAGTGCTGGAATTACAGGCGTGCGCCACCGCGCCTGGCTTCTCTATATCTTTATAATTTTCAATCCCCCACCCCCACTCCCACCTTCTTTCCCTTATTTTTCTCTGGCTTCCACATATGAGTGAAAACATTCAACCCTTGATTTTCTGAGTCTGATTTATTTCGCTGAGCATGATGTTCTCCATTTCCATCCATTTACTGGCAAATGCCATACATTCATTCTTCTTTATGACCAAGTAAAAGTCCATTGTGTATATATACTACATTTTGTTAAATCCTTCGTTCATTAATGGGCATCTGGGCTGACTGAAGAATTTTATTTCATTTTATTTTTCTGTTCTGACTGAAGAATTTATAACTGGATCTCTCCCTATGGCATTTTGTGCTGTGTTTTGTAGTACTTGTCAGATTATGGATCATCTAGGGGCATGCCTTCAGGATTTGTTAATACTTCGTCCATACATAGAGCTTTCCCTCACACCATGATTTAGTAGTTCATTTGTATTTCTATGGGACTTTCCTACTTTTTCTTCAAAAAAGGGAGAAAAAAAAGTAATGCCTCCAGAACCCTTTAGATTTCCAAAATGATAAAAAAAAGTTTCCAACAAATCAGAAGCAAAAAGCCCTACTCCATTTCAATTTCCACTCATCATATATTCAGGCTCATTCAAATCATTATTATATAAAAGTAAATTCCTTTAAGGTTCTCTCTTCTTTGTTCTAAATTCATATGCCTGGAGTTCAAGAATTTGCTACAAGAACTGACAGAATCATTGAAAGCTGTCATACTTATGATTATAATTTATTACAGGAAAAAGGATACAGATCAAAATCAGTTAAGAGAAAAATGCATAGAGCAAAATCTGGGAAAGTTGTTCTATCAACTAACTGTAGCCTACCAAAATTCACGTTATGATGTAATCCCCAATGTGATGTATTCAGAGATGGGGCCTTTCAGAGGTGAGTAGATCAAGAAAGCAGAGCGTTCTTGAATAGGATTACTCCTTTATAAAGAAAATCCCAGAGAACTCCCTTCCTACTTCTGCCATGTGAGTTTACAAAAAAGACAGGCCCTGTGAACCTAGAAGTGGACCCTCACCAGACACTGGGTCTGTGGGCACTTTAATCTTGGACTCTCTAACTTCCAGAACTGCAAGAAGTAAATTTCTGTTGCTTATAAGTCTTCCAGCTTATGGTATCCTGTTATAGCAGCCTGAAAAAACTTAAGAGCTTCCATTGTTCTCTTCCATGGAGTCAACCCTCCCAGCAATGATGTACTGCCAACCAGAGAAGTTCATTTGAGCTTAAATGCTCAGGGTTTATATTGGAGTTCACATAGGTGTCCTTGATTGACTGACTGCCTTCCTCGTTGAATTCTGTCTGCAGTTTGGCTGAAAACATCATGAACCCCAGTTCCTACCCTAAACCACATGATTGGTCTTTCTGGCATATCTGTTGTGGCCAGCTCCTACCCTAAACATTCATATCAGATATGATGTAGATTATCTCCCATAATCTACAGATATGATGTAGATTATCTCCCATAGGCTACAACCTCTCTTTGGGCAAGACCAAATTATTTAGTGCACACCATTATGAAAACAGCTTCAAATTTTCCGTTTTTGTTTTTGTTTTTATTTATGTATTTTTGGTACCAGGGATTGAACCCAGGGGCACTTAACCACTGAGCCACATCCCCAACCTGTTTTATTTTTTAATTTTGAGACATGGTCTTGCTAAGTAGCTTAGGGCTTGGCTAAGCTGCTGAAGCTGGCTTTGAAGTTGCCATTCTCCTGCCTCAGCCCCTGGAGCTGCTGGGATTACAGGCATGCACCATCAACCAGCTCCATTTTTCCTTTTTTATATGCATTTTCTCCTCTTATGGTGATCTCTTTTTGATTGCATACAAATAATTTTTTTTTTTTTTTTTTTTTTGGAACCAGGGATTGAACTCAGGGACACTCGGCCACTGAGCCACATCCCCAGCCCTATTTTGTGTTTTATTTAGAGACAGGGTCTCACTGAGTTGCTTAGGGCCTCGCTAA
>JAJEJO010004837.1:62513-74590 GCA_020662805.1 Glaucomys volans | reverse complement strand
AGGGTCTCACTGAGTTGCTTAGGGCCTCGCTAAGTTGCTGAGGCTGGTTTCGAACTCGCGATCCTCCTGACTCAGCCTCCCAAGTCGCTTGGATTACAGGCGTGCGCCACCACGCCCGGCTTAATAATATATTCTTATGACCAAGTAAGTCCGAATAGTTTTCAGAGAATATGTAACTACAGAAACAAAAATCTGGGGAGGGAGGGAGGGAGGGAGGAAAAAAAAAAAGAAACAAAAATGTAAGTGAGGTATTATAAAAGGTATCTTTCTTTTGCAGGGAGGGAGAAAGCTTTTTCCTTTGTATACGAACAACATCAGCAGCCACAGTTTCCACCTTCAGTTGAGGGTCAAAAAGAAAGCATAAAACACAAAATTCACCAATTGGTTATAGCAGTTACAGATTTCAAAGAACTGTTTTTTGTTATAGACATATAAAATGTTTTTAGCTAATTAACAAAATGGCCGATAGACAGACAAATAACACAGAGAATGCCAGGACAACAAAGAGACAAGAGACAAATCAACCGGACAAACAAAGAGACAGCAACTTAGCAAGACCATGTCTCAAAATAAAAACAAGCATAAAAAGTTAGATGTCCTGACCTCTGCTACTCAACAGTGGGTAGATTTCTTGGGTCTGTCTGCCATCTGGTAGAGGTCAAATGGTCCTCATAAACAAACAAACAAATAAATGCCAGATTCCATGTTGCTTCCACCAACAGATACACACAAATCAAAACCAGAAGTAGATCCAGACTTGGTCATTAATCAGATTCAGAAACACATAAAAGCCAAGTACAGTGGAACACCCCTAGAGTCCCAGCTACTTAGAAGGCTGAGGTAGGAGGATCACTTGAGCCCATGAGTTCAACTCCAGCCTGAGTAACACAGCAAAGATACTGTCTCAACACACACACACACACACACACACACACACACACACAGATTTAGAATAAAGCTTTGTTGTCACAGAGCATTAGCTCAAGAGCCAGAAAAATTATATATAGGTGAAAAAAGTACATGCAATGCCCTTCTCTGACAAGGCAACTTCCTCAAGACTGACAGGTAAACCCTCTTGGGTCTCAGTGGGATAACCTCTGACTAAAAAAAAATGCCAAAGAAGAACAAAAGGAAAAAAAAATCATTTTGGAAAAGAAATTTACTGGGGGCTGGAGATATAGCTCAGTTGGAAGTTGCAAGCAAAATGCCCTGGGTTCAATCCCCAGCACCAAAAAAAAAAAAAAAAAAAAAAAAGAAAGAAAGAAAAGAAAAGAAATTTAATTGCAAGAAGGTTATTTAGGAGGCCAATATTAAAATAGTTTGCTAGGAGCTGAGGGTATAGTTCTGTGGTAGAGTGCTTGCTTTTTATGCATATAAGCTTTGGGTTCAGTCCCTGCACTTGGAAAAAAGAGCTTGCTCACCACAAAGCAGGACAGACAGACACAACGTGTATTAAAGGAAAAGTATTGACATAGTCTCCAAGTTAACAGTCTATTAATAGAAGAATAGCAATTAGTTACAAGATAATTTTACCTCTAAAGTTTTCCTGTATCTTCAGATATTTCCATTGTAAAAGTTAGAGTTGTTTTTGTATAAGAGTCAGGAATTTGTAGGAAAGCTCAAAATTTCATTTAGTTTGGGATCTAAAAATAGATTCTGCAAAGGGCTGTGTGTGCACATGTATGTTTCCTGAGGGTAGGATGAGGTATGTATGTTAACTCTTACTGGATTTTGTTCTACATTTTAGTTTCTTTCCTGATAACTCTCTCCTTTGGTCTATTTAAATTATCTCCTCTGATCTTAAATTAATTATGTGGTAATGGTGGCTATTTAGTGAACATTGAAATTATGTCAATCAAAATTTTTATCTTGGGCTGGGGATATACCTCAATTGGTAGAGTGCTTCCCTTGAATGCAAAAGACCCTGGGTTCAATCCCCAGTACCAAAAAAAATTTATCTTGTTTAAAAGACACAATAACACTTGTTTTTAAAAAATATTTTTCAGTTGTCAATGGACCTTTATTTTTACTTATTTATGTGTGGTGCTGAGAATCAAACCCAGTGCATTGCACATGCCAGGCAAGCGCTCTCCCACTGAGCCACAACCCCAGCCCACAATAACACTTGTGAGGTAGATGTTACTCTTATTCTATACAGAAGTAAAGTACCAGGGAAGTTAAATAATTTACCCAAGGTGTCAAGGACCCATAAGTAATAAGAGTCAGAGCAGAGATTTGACAGGATAAAATATAAGGATACATAGGATATAACTGGCAGGAAATAAGGCTTCCTGCTGCTGTGTTACAATTGCATTGTGCTAGTCTGTTTTCTCCACCAATCATTAACTTTCTTGAGGTCAGAGATTACATGTCTTTGACCAGAAAAAATATTTAGTACCTAATAAGTAGTAGGCATATAAACAAGTTATCCTTTAAAAATGTCTTATGTTTAATATGCATGAATCTTATTTTTGAAAGAGATATTATAAACTCCCTGAGGGCAAGGAATCTTGAAGTTGGAACAGAGATGGTAATGTCAAAGTTAGAGGCCAGATCATAGTCTGTTTGGGGCTATACCATGATGTGACCAAGAAAGACCAGAAACTCAATTTTTTCCATATACCCAGAGTTGACTAGTTCAGAGGAAATAGTTCAAGCTCATAAGACACTGATGAGAGGATATTACTATGTTTTAGGTGGTCAGAGATGAGATCTTCTTGCGCTTTTAAGATTAGGCAATATAGCTCACCCACATTGTCTTTGTTGTCTGGGTAGACTAACCTCCAAACTTTTACATCTGAATGTTCAGTAAACATTTTAACTGAAATAAGAACTAAATTGAAATAGATACTCTTGATTTGCATAGAACCCACAGGGTAAAGTAAGAGAAAGACATTGAGGTTCATACAAGGACTGGTCTGGTGGCAGTAAGTCCTTGGAAAATGCAGGAGTGGAGAGAGATAAGAGAGTTGGGTGAGGAAACCATCACACATCTAAGGTGCAGCACACTCCTATAATTCCAGTGGCTGGGGAGGCTGAGGCAGAAGGATTGCAAGTTCAGACAGCCTCAGCAACTTAGCAAGGCCCTAAGCAACTCAGCGAGATCCTGATCTAAATAAATAAAATATAAAAAATTGCTGGGGATGTGGCTCAGTGGTTAAGTGCCCCTAGGTTCAATCCCTGGTACACGCGCACGTGTGCGCGCACACACACACACACACACAAACAGGCACACCAAAAAAAAAAAAAAGAACAAATAAGAGAACAAATGGTCAAAGGTTTGAGCCTGTTTCTGTTCATCTTCCAACATATATCCTAATTGCCTCTGTTCCCTCCAAGCACCCATGGGCTCTGAAAGGAAGGAAAAGACTTTAGCCAAAAGAAAAAGTATGTTACAAGTGGCCAACACCTCTGAAAGAACACAATAGGAAGCAAAAAAGTTGCTTCCCTGGAAGCTGGAGAGGTATGTTACCCTGAAGGTGGTGACATAGAGAAAATATGCAATGCTGTGGGCAGCACCTGTATGGAGTAAAACAGTAGTGGCTGATCAAGCAGAGCACTGGATACTAGGAGACACTAGAGCAAGGGAATACAGAGCTATAGGCAGGTTAGTTGACGATATGACAGAAGTGATCTCCATGTCCATCTTCTGAGTATTCCTAAAGGAAACAATGAGGAAGGTTGTGTGATGTTGGGTGACTCAGCTTTTCTGAGGAAAATTAGGGTAATAATAAGTATATCTTATTGCCTAGGTTTGTTGCCTCGTTTTACATCATATAATGAACACTGGAAACATATATATCAATTGTTACATCAATAAAAATGTTAATTTATTAAAATGGTTATAGTTATTGGTTAATGGTTACAGTCACTCCAATACAGGTCCTACTGTCCTCACACTCCTGAATTAGTGTCTTTGTCAATGATGTTCTTTTTGCCTGGAAAACTCTTTCTCTAAATATTTTCATGGCTAGCTCCTTATTTCCCTGAAGTCATTTTCTCTAATGTGACCTTGTCAAGTTCTTTCCTGACCATCTGGGAATACCTGCTTTATTTTCTCTGTAGCACATAGTTTCATCTAATATAATAGGTATTTTGCTTTTTGGTTTTCTATTCCACTTCACTAGAATATAAATTCCAAGAAGTCTGGAGGTTTTTTAAATATGTGTGTGTCCCCCCACCACACACACACACACACACACACACACACTATTAGGTCCTTAGTGCCTGGCACAGAATTGACAGTCAAATCTCTGTTGAATAGCCAAAAGATGTTCGCCAACCAGAATATTCTCTACCTGTTATATATGGGAGGTCTCTGAGCATATTGATGTCTTTTGCTATTCTCAGAAAGTCTCAAAAAGTACCTGAAGCTTCTACTAGCCCCTTAAAATAATGTAAACCTACAATTCATTCATTCTACTTACTCATTTATTCATTTGCTAGTCACATTTAAGGAATCCCTAAATATGCCAGATATGAGCATACAACCAGGGATTCAGTGACAAATTTTATGGAGCCTAAATTCTAGTTGGAATGGGGATTGAGTTGAAGTGTACTGGGAAAACAAAAGAACCATGTGTTTTCTTACTGTCATTTCACTATGTTAGGCATATTTTTTTTTCTTGCAGCCCTGGGGATTGAACCCTGGGCCTCATACATGCAAGCAAATGCTGTATCAGAGCTAAACCCTCAGCCCAGGAATAAAATTACAAGCCCTTATTATCTATACTCATCCATATTTTCTCCCTTATACTTCTCTGTGCTATCTCCCCTTGACCTAATATTATGTTTAATAAAGTACTAAGACTCTCATTTTCCCCTTGCAACAGGGAATTTCCAATTACTGTATTTGGCTGAGATCCAAATCCAAAATCAGAGTCAGCTCTGAAGCATCATATTGAGGTGATTATGTAAATGGCAGTATACAAGGACAAATTCTAGGAGATGCATGGTAAAGAGATTTCATTGAATAAGTGGTTTCATTTTATTTTAGATAAATGATGCAAAGTTTAGATGCATGGAAAAAATCTTACTTCTTGCAGGTAATCATTAAAATTTTAGAATTACCTAATGAGATCCTAGTTCATGACTAGCACAACATAAACCAAAAAAGTGTTAAGATATAGATTCCACTCTGCAGGAAACTTGGGAGGCTGAGTCAGGAGGATCGCGAGTTCAAAGCCAGCCTCAGCAACTTAGTGAGGCCACTGAGCCACATCCCCAGCCCTATTTTGTATTTTATTTAGAGACAGGGTCTCACTGAGTTGCTCAGGGCCTCACTAAGTTGCTGAGGCTGGCTTTGAACTCGCGATCCTCCTGACTCAGCCTCCCAAACCGCTTGGATTACAGGCGTGCGCCACCACGCCCGGCAAGACGGAAATGGTGCTCTTGTTAAGGAGACAAAGCAGAAAAGTATCGTGAAGATAAATAATACTATAAAGAAATACAATGCGTCCACCTCATCCATCATTCTGGAGCTATTTTGATTTCTCTTGATTTCCTGACCACACTGGATTATAATCAATCACTCCCCAGTCTGCTCTCTAGATCCCCCTATCCTTTAATTTCCCCTCACTTTCATCTTTTCTATTATTCAAATCAGGATATTAGTTTCTTTTGATCCCAGGTTGTGGAGTTGGAGAAAAAGCAAATTACTTAGTGTTCCATAATCTTCAGCAGGTTTCAATTTAAGGTTTACAGGTACTCTGAACTTGGCAAGTGAGGAAGGAAATTTCAAAGATTGGAAGCCAGAAGACTTGCGATGTGGAAAACCTGGGGTATTTAAACCTGGTCATTAAGAACGAAAGGTCCCAGAAAAGCAAATTACCTTGAGACAAGAAGACAAGGTGTAAATTCATACCCTGGAGTCATTTTAACAAATACAGAAAAAAACAGGAGAAGTTTACATATATTTGAAAGAAATCTGTGCTAATAATCAGTTTGGGCAGACTGAGACCAAGAATACCCGCAGATGGTGTCATGGTACCATTCGAGGCGTTCCCTTCAAGGCAAGGCTTGAAAGGGAGAAAATCTTACGGCACTATCTAGCATTTCAAATCCAGATGCCTGAAACCTGCACCGAGACGGCGCCGCACTTCTTTCAAAGTAAAACGTATCCGTTACAGTGGGGCGAGAATTTAAAAATAATAAAACGCGAACTCTTTTCCCTTTAATAGCTCAACCTGGTTGCGCCGAAGCGCGTTCCGAGCCCTAACATCTCGCGATAGTCTCATGTCCCACCACTCCACATCCTATGGCGGGAACATTCAGGAAGTGACTGCAAGCTCTGCGGCAGTCTTCTGTCGGAAGTGACGTAAATATCCCAGAATCCTCGGAGGAGGAGACGCGCGTACCCGCGTTCTCCATGCAGTCCAGCGTGGAACGTTTTAGGCGGCGTGGCCTTATCCCTTACGGGACGGCGTGGACGTTTGTGCTCTAAGCTTCAGCTGAGCGGTCCTTTTGTGGCTACAGAATTGGTGGAGTTCTTTTTGCACTGGTACAAGAGCTCGTGGCGGGCCGCGTGGCGCCCTGACCCGGCCTCACTATGTTGGTGCTATTTGAAACGTCGGTTGGCTACGCCATCTTTAAGGTAGGTGGGAGACTGAGCGGTTGTTGGGGAAGGCCTGTGTTGAACAGGCGAGAAGAGGGGTAAGACTTAAGGAGAGATCGAAAGTACTGAGGATCGTGTGAGTGCCTTTTAGGTCCCCGGGCTCAGAAAGGAAGTGAAAGGCCTGAGGGTCCGGTGTTGCGGTAAGCACGTGGCCCCGCCGTTTGGGCGACCCTTTCTGCCTTAGAGAATTTGGCTTAGTTGAAGAGGTGGACAGGAGCCGTGGTAAGAATTCTGCATTTATGTTAAAGAGGTCGGATCTTATTTTGGGTTCTTTGAGAAATGATGGGAAGCATTTAAACAGTAGTAACCTGATGTGATTTTTAAAAAGGTTATTCTGGGTGAAGACTAGATTACAGGGAGGGAAGCAAGGATATTTTTGCATTAATTTAACAAGTTGAGATTGCTTGAGTTGAAAGTTGTTATGGAGGGGAACATTGAGGAATCTTAAAGGTAGAACTGACAGTTGGCTGATGGATTGCATGTGGGTTTTGGTTTAAATGGTTAAGTGTGAAGGCTGTTGGCACGGGTGCTGGAGATTTGTGGATCTGGGCTATGTGAAACTTGGGTTGTCTTTTAGACTTGGTAATGTAGATAGGACACTTGTGTAGATAGGACACTTCCGAATTTCAGGTTTGAAGATTAGAGGAGAAATCTGGGCTGGTGATACCAATATGCGACTTGGTTGTGTTAATAGGAAAAGTTTGGAATCAGCACGGAAATGGTTGAACACGGGACATTAGTTTAGTGGAGTGCTATTGAGGTGTTAGAAGGAACGAGGTAGGTTGAGTGCTTTCCATGTGCCAGACAGGAGCTCTTCAAACATAGCAACGAAAAACAAAGTTTTTATGTTTTAGGTTTATGTATTGATACAAGACAAGAGTGTTAGATAAAACATGTACAGCCGGGCGCGGTGGCGCTCGCCTGTAATCCCAGCGGCTTGGGAGGCTAAGACAGGAGGATCGAAAGTTTAAAGCCAGTCTCAGCAATTTAGCGAGGCCTTAAGAAACTCAAGGAGACCCTGTCTCTAAATAAAATACAAAAAAGGCTGGCAATGTGCCTCAGTGGTAGAATGCCCCTGGGTTCAATCTTCAGTAGCAAAAAAATGAAACAAAACATGTACAGTTTCAGTTGTCAATCAAAAAACACAAGTTTGTATTTGTAGAGCTTCACTTCTGACATTTGAAAATATATTTCTGTATGCATTTGTTGTCATATACTTAATTTTTTAAGAAAACCATTTAAATAATAATTCAAAGCCAAAAGACAGCTTTGCTTGTTTTTCTTGTCATTGGAGTAATCTGTAAGTGCAGTTTTAGCAAATTGAAGGAACTTTTAAGAACTTTAGTTCCCATTAGAGCTCTGAAATGTGTTTATTTTGCTTTTCTCCAGCCTTCTGGAATCTTTTTTTTTTTTTTTTTTTTAGAATTCTGCGCATTCCCTAAATTCTCTTATTCACATGGTCTGTCATATTTTGAATTCAGTGTCTATCAGTGAGTCTCATGAATTGATTTTAATGCTGTTCTGAACTGGACATTAGGAGGAAGCAGGTTTGCACAGTCCACTGGCTGCCTCTGATGGTATGAAGAGGAATTGGTTTATCAATTGTCTAATTTCTAGATCTGGGTCAGAAAACAAAGTATACAACCATGTCTTTTGGTGAATTTCTGATTTATGTTAATGAAGAATACCCTGGCCTATAAAGATAAGTGTTTTGTTACAGTTTTCAGTGTTATATCTCTGCAAGTTACTGTTCAAAATTAATGTGGTTTATGAAACCTAAAGTCAGGCTTGAATATATAGAAATACCGATTATTTTATAATTTTTGGAATTAATATTATTGATTCCTTCTGAATAAAATAAACATGCAGAATGTTCTGAAGTTAAATAATAGTAATGATTGCACAATTTTGTGAAACATTATGCACTTTCAGAAGGTAAATATTGTATGTGAATTATCAAAAAGGGAGACATACAGTACATGTTTATTAGCATTCCTCAAAATGCTGGGGTATAAAATTATATTGGTTGTAAGAGAATGCCTGTTTTGAGAATGCTTTAAGAAGTTTTTTCACCTTAATTTATGTGGAATATGTTTAATATACAACCCAGTGTACACATATAATTCCATATATAGTAAAAGCAATTTCCATAGTTTACTGCTCATTAAGAAGATTATGTAGGGTTGGGGGTGGGGCCTAGTAGAGGTCCTGTGTTCAATTTCTAGCCCCCCCCCCCACACTTCATAGGGTTTTATATATACTAATGCAAGGACTATCATAGGAACTATTATAGTTTCTTTGGGGGCAGGGTACCATGGATTGAACCCAGGGATGCTTCACCATTGAGCCACATCCCCAGTTCTTTTTGTATTTTATTTAGAGACAGGGTTTCACTAAGTTGCTTAGGGTCTTGCTAAGTTGCTGAGGCTGCTCTTGAACTTGTGATTCTCCTGCCTCAGCCTCCTAAGCTGCTGGGATTATGCCTGGCTAGTATAGTTTATAATTACTTATTACTAATATAGTTCTAGAATGTCACCTGAATTCAATCTGTGTCACAAAGGGCACAGCATAAGATGAAAAGACAGCTGTTAGTATTGCTAATCCTAATTGTGCTGCCCAATATAGTAGCCACTAGTAGCCACATGTAAAACTTTCATACTTGTAATGTGGCTAGTATGAGGGGATGATTTGGGGGCAGGAGTGAGTGGAACTGGAGATTGAACACAGGGAGAGGGACTCATACATGCTTAGGGCTGAGGTATATCCCCAGGCCCACATGAGGATTTTTAAAAAATTTAAAACTTTACTTTTAGTGGTCACATTGTACAGTGCAGCATTATAGCATAGCATTGTGTTTCTTCATCTTCTAAGACTCTGAAGAGGGAATTTTCTGGTGCACAACCAAATTACTGAGTAATATATTTTTCAGCTGTATTGAATATATTTTACATGCTATATAACTCATCTGATATGTTTTAGGGGAGAAAGTGCAGTTGTGCCATCACCCCTACATCCCAAGAGCCTCTTCTGCCTTATTTCTTCTTTAAAAAATTTATTTTGGCCAGGCGTGGTGGTGCACACCTGTAATCCCAGCGGCTGGGGAGGCTGAGGCAGGAGGATGGCAAGTTCAAAGCCAGCCTCAGCAACTTAGTGAGGCCCTAAGCAACTCAGTAAGACCCTGTCCCTAAATAAAAATACAAAATAGAGCTGGGGATGTGGCTCAGTAGTGGAGTGCCCCTGGGTTCAATCCCCAGTACCAGAAAGAAAAAAAATTTTAGATATATATGACAGTAGTGTATTTTGACATATTATACATACATGGAATAAAATCCATTCCAATTAGGATCCCATTCTTCTTGTACATGATGAAGTGGAGCTTCACTGGTGGTTTATTCATATATAAACATAGGAAAGTTTGTCCGATTCATTCTACTGTGTTCCTATTGTTATCCCCCTCCCTTCCCTTCACCCCCCCCCCCTTTTTTTTTTTTTTTGCAGTGCTGGGATTTGAACCCAGGGCCTCACACATGCTAGGCAATTGCTCTGCCACTGAACCACAACCCCAACAACATACATCCTTTATACATCTTTTGGTTAGGGGGATTGGCTTATTTCACTTAGTTTGATAGTCTCCAGTTCATGCGTTTACTGACAAAAATCATTGTCGTTCTTCTTTATGGCTGAGTAATGTTCCATTGTGTGTATATATACCACATTTTCTTTATCCCTTCATCTGTCGAAGGGCATCTAGGTTGGTTCCATAGCTTAGCTATTGTGAATTGAGCTGCTATAAACGTTAATGTGGCTGCATCACTATAGTATGCTGATTTTAAGTCCTTTGGGTGGGTATACGCCAGAGTGGGATAACTGGGTCAAATGGTGGTTCCATTCCAGTTTTTCCAAGGAATCTCCATACTGCTTTCCCTACTTCCTGGTCAACATTTTTTGTTACTTGTATTCTTGGTAATTGCCATTCTGACTGGAGTGAGATGGAATTTTTCTTATGCCTATTTTCAAGGTGGTGCCAGCTCTAAGCAACCACTGATGAACTCTTTTTCTGTATAATTTTGTCTTTTTTTAGAAATGTCATGTAAATATAGTAGTATTTTAATATTTGTGTTTGGCTTTTTTCGCTTTGCATAAAGCTTTTGAAGTTATTCCATGTTGCATGTATCAGTTGGTACCTTTTTGAGTAATTTGCATGTTGTATTATTCAGTTATTGATTTATCCTGACTCAAACAAGTTTCATAAAACATTACTTCTCCACATTGTCTGTGATAAGTAAAACTTAAAGTTAGCATCAACTATTAAGGAAAATTCCAAATCAGAAATGAAAATTAAGAAAGATAGTTTTTGATATACTGGCGCCCTTTCCTAATCATAGATTTTTTCCTATCCAGAATTAGAGAAGGATGCTCTGGTCATTTCTTGCATGTTATGGAATGATTTTATTTATTTTTTTCTGATTTTTATTGTGGGACTTTTCAAATAGCAGGGGAGAGTTTAGTATCAATGTATGCCTGTAAGATAATAGACATGTTTTAAAAATTGCAAACAGTACAAACAGCAGTACTAAAGATTTTAATGGTAACAGTACCTGTATACTGATTCTACTTAGAAATGGAAATTATTACTGTCTTAATCCAAAGCAGAACTTAAAATGAATTTTGTGTACAGGTATTTGAAATTTCCCTATCTAAAATGAATGGTTATAAAGTTGAGGCAGATGTAAAACAAAATGTAATTATTTTGTTCATACTCTTTATTAATAATGTTATCTTCCATATGTTCTATCATGGTTGGGAACATAATAGCCAAGGTTTTGTTTGCCTTACGAAAGTCTTTGTAAACCTTTTGGGTAGTTATGACTCACCATGGTTTTATATTTCCTTTGTTATTCTAACTTCAATTTAAGAGTGGTGATAATATCTTTTAAATATGCCAATTTTGTTACCCAAATGTTATCTTCAAATACACTTCTTTTCAGATAAGGAAAAAATGTGAATCTTACGCATGAGTCATATCCCTTATTTGATACACATCCTCTTGACAATTGGTGACTTTTGGGTATGGTTCCTACATCTCTGAATAATTTTGAAAAGTTGAGAGTATTCTGTGAACCTCCTTTTAAAAAAAACTTAAGTAAATATTTTAGTGCAGTCATGAAATTTGATTGACTATTTTGGGATTCTAAAGCTTCATGTTTTACAAAATAGAACTATCATAGCTTATACTTTTTTATACCAACAGTATGCTTTGTAATGTTTACAGCTCCATAACTTGTGGTTCCTTTAATATTTTGTTTGATTTATTTCAACCAACTTTTGAAATTCTGTAAATATATCCTAAATAAGCTCTGGGGTTTAATTTGAACAACAGATCTTGAAAATTATTTTGCCCCACTCATCTGAAAAACTAAGTTTTACACATTTCACAATACTCTTTTTTTTTTTTTTTTTTTTT
>JAJEJO010004837.1:27732-62413 GCA_020662805.1 Glaucomys volans | reverse complement strand
TCCTGCCTCAGCTTCCTGAGTTGCTGAAATTACAGGCTTGTACCACTGCACCCAGCTCAAAGATAATGTTTTCTGAAGCATTGAAAAGGAAAAATTAGTCATTCTCAAAGCAAAAATGATGGTATATTCATACAGTGCAAAGATCAGTGCATAGTGTGACTCCGGAAAGTATACATGAACAGCGTGAAGGTTCTCAAAGACCTCAGCTAGATTCCAGCATGAACTAGTAATTTGATCGAAAGTTAGTACTGGGTAAAAAAAACCTAGTTCATTATTTCAGTTAGAAAAATAGCCTTCATCGCCCTCATTTTATATGTATTGTACTTGAAGAATGTAGCACTTGCCTAAGCTGGTCCATTTGAAGAAAACCATTTAAATATTTTATTGCAGGTTCTAAATGAGAAGAAACTTCAAGAGGTTGATAGTTTGTGGAAAGAATTCGAAACTCCAGAGAAAGCAAATAAAATGTAAGTAATCTTGAAACTAAGAATTTAACAGTTCATATTTAAGATTGGGGCTAGAGTTGTGGCTCAGTGGTAGAGCCCTTGCCTGGCATGTGTGAGGCTCTGGGTTCAATTCTTAGCATCATTCATAAATAAATAAATAAATAAATAAATAAATAAATAAAAATTAAAAGATCCATTCACAACTTAAAAATTAAAAAAAAAGTTTAAGTTCATGCCCTCTCCCAATTTATATAGTGTTATTCAGTTTTTTTGTTTTGAAATTTGCTTTATGAATAATTATAAGCCTAATTTGATAGATGTTTTACTTCGAACATAGACATTCTCAGCTTATTTGTATTATTTGCAGACTGGAGTGGACAGCTCCCCAAAATGAATGTTTTATAGGTATTTGAAAACAGTTGATTTTGAAGTATAAATTTCTGTTAAAAGTAATTGTACAAAGCCTGGAATACTGATTTGCTTGGTTTCTCAGCATTGATATTCAAATGTTTTTTAACTTTGTGTATTCTTTTTTTTTTTTTTTTGAACCAGGGATTGAACTCAGGGACACTCGGTCACTGAGCCACATCCCCAGCCCTATTTTGTATTTTATTTAGAGACAGGGTCTCACTGAGTTTCTTAGGGCCTCGCTGAGTTGCTGAGGCTGGCTTTGAACTCGTGATCCTCCTGACTCAGCCTCCAAAGTCGCTTGGATTATAGGCGTGCACCACCACGCCCGGCACGTATTCATTCTTTATGACTTCTATTTCCTAGCTCTCTCTGGTATAATAAAATAATTAGTTAGTAAATCCTAGAAAGGTATACTGGACTAAAGATTTCTTGTCAAGAAAGTAGAGTATAACTGATAGCACAACTGAAGAAATCAGTGGTGGGAGAGACAGCTGGCATTTCCTCAAGGTAGAGTCAATATAGTTATTCCACCATCTCTGAATCAACTTGTGAAATACCCCATTTGATAAATGTGGTCCTATGAAGAACCTCACCAACCCTTTTGATACTTGTAGATTGGAAGGGATCTGTATGTGATTATGTCTGTGGATGCCAAAGGGTATTTGATAATACCTCTGTTACTGCTGACAAAAACACAAAAGAGTAAAAGGAAACTTCTTTTTATGGAGGAGGATATGTGCTGGAGATTGAACACAGGGCTTTATGTGTGCTAAGAATGCACTCTACCATTCTGCTACACCTCCAGCCCCAAGGAGAAATTTGCTACTGTTGCAAAAGAGTGTTAAACCCAAAGAAAGGGCACACTGAACAATTAAAGTAGCAAAATACAGATTGTAGCATTTGTAGTAGAAAACCCCCCAAATTTAAAGAGCCTAAATGTCCATCAGTAATGACATTGTTGCATACATCTCTTTTGGGGGAGAGGTACCAGGAATTGAACTCAGGGGCACTCAATCACTGAGCCACATCCCCAGTCCTATTTTGTATTTTATGTAGAGACAGGGTCTCACTGAGTTGCTTAGCACCTCACTTTTGCTGAGCCTGGTTTTGAACTTGAGATCCTCCTGCCTCAGCCTCCCGAGCTGCTGGGATTACAGGCGTGCACCACCACATATAAATCTCTTAATAGTTCAGAGATGTTCATCAAGCTCGGAGAACCAAGCTTCAGGGTAATTTGTTTAATGTGATCCCATTTTTTTTTTGCAGTGTCTTTGCTTATCTACAAGTATTGAGAGATATGAACAAATGCCACTTCAAAAAGATAAATGTGGGTCTGGTGTTGTGGTTCAGTGGTGGAGTACTTACTTGCCTTGCATGTATGAGCCCTGGGTTCAGTCCTCAGCACCACATAAGTAAATGAAGGTATTGTGTCCATCTGCAACTAAAAAATATTTTTTAAAAAAAGAAGAAAGATAAATGTGGGGATAGAGTGGGGCAGGAAAAAAAAAAGATGAATTTATTATTTTTTCCCTCAAATTTGTATGTTTTTAAGGGATCATCTGCATGTTCCCTTGTCAGGTAAGAAAATCCTATTTAAGTTAACACTGTAATCTGTATAATTAATGTATTAATACTTATAATTTTTTTAAAGCAGTTTCAGGCAAATACAAGACTGATTTTTCCTTTTTCGAGGGTCATTCTTTGCTGAGTTAATGTAACTCATGGTTGTCAATGATGTATTCCTATTTGCTGAATCTAAGTGATCTAGCTCAAATATTCGTCACTACCACTGAGACAACTATGAATTAACAATGTGTACATTTCTTTCTACATAAATTGTAACTCTGCATATAAATATGTAGGGTATAAAAGGGACCCAAAAAAAAGAAAATGAAACAGATGTGACAATAAACTTTTAAAAAGTCATTTGTATTGGTAGACAAATGAATGTCTTAAGGTAACTTCAAAGTGTATGACTTTGCATCCATCCGGACATTGCTAGCTCAGCGTTTAGAAGAACTGATTGCTTCGTGAAGAATATTCTAACTTTGTGCCTTGATTCCCAGTGACAGGCAAATTTCTTTTATTGGCATGTGCTTTGGAAACACCAACACTTTTTTCATGACTTTTGTAGAATAATGTGCTTCCATAACATATTTCTTTTCTTTTAAATTCTAGAGTAAAGCTAAAGCATTTTGAGAAATTTCAGGATACAGCAGAAGCATTAGCAGGTAAAGTAAGACACTAGAAGCTTGCTTTTCTTTTTTGCTAATGTTGATGTTGGTAGTTCATTTTCTTTTTTAAAAGGTTGTTTGCTTCAGTTGCCTGAGTTAACCTTATTCAATGTTGTCAATGATGCATTCTTAATGGAACTGAATTTAAGTGATCTAATTCAAATTCGTCACTACCACTGAGACAACATTGAGTTAGCTTTTTTCACCATAGGGCTGTTTTCCCCCATGTGATGAGAGGTGAGAAGTGGTTAAATTGATCTCCCTGTGGAAACCAACAGCATAATGCTGAAGCACAATTCAGTAAAAGCTGTTCTGCAAGGGACCAAGGTAATGTGGTCAAGTACACAGCTCTCTGATAGTTTTGAGAATAGCTGGGATTCATAATTGCAAAATAATAATAATAAGGCTCTCCAGGGATGTACATTTTTAGTTTAGATAAGCACGTCAATATAATTAAAAATCCTAGTAAAACTAATAAAACTGTTTTTTTTTTTTAAATAAACTAGAGGAGCACAAGAGTTTGTTTATATTAAGTTAGCAAAAAAAGAGGAAGGATAAAGTTGCTGAAGTTGTGTATTGCAAATCAGCCAGCTACTTGGGTGATATAATTAGAAAATGAAGGTCTGTAAAGAATATTAAAATTAGATAGGAATTTGACAGATAATAATTTGTTCATCAACCATGAGAAAAGATACAATTCTGAGTGAAAATTGGAAATAGATATATTATTGGGCCACCTCTCCTTGCAGAGGGGTAGGCTAAAGGAGGATCCAATAATGAGAGCAGTTCTTTATTTTTTTTTATTTTTTATTTTTTGGTACTGGGGATTGAACCCAGAGGTGCTTTACCACTGATCCATATTCCCCACCCTTTTATTTTTATTTTGAGACAAGTTCTCACTAAGTTGCTGTAACTGGCCTTGAATTTGGAATCCTCCTGAGTTGCTGGGATTATATTCCAGTACCACTATCCACCTTGGCTCTTCCTTTATTTTTTAAATAAGTAGTTCTGAGACTCCTTCATCAATAATAATTAGAGCCTTCTACATCCATTAGCACAACAGTGATATTGTTGCCCTGGAGAATTATTTAAAAGATCTGTTCATATAGCTTTAAGTATGGGTAAAATTTTGATAAAATTCCAACTGATATTGTGTTAGTCATACTCCCAACAGTAGGGGGCATTGTTTGCATCGATCATGGTATTACCAGCTCCTCCTTGAATTATAAAGTGCTATATCCTTGATTCCCTAGTGTCTTCTTAACAAACTTTTTTCATATCATCTGTAATGTTTTGGGGATATTTTTGACCAGCCCTTATTAAACATATTAAATGGATGAGCCCAATCTTTGCCCAAATGCAAAGCAAGATTTTACTATTAATAGCTAATAGATTTATCACATAGTTACCCTCCAATTTGTATTCATCATTCCACCTTGTTATTACAATGTTACTTAAAATCAAATCTCTGAGAAGTTATCTCAGTAGTAGAGTGCGCACTTCACTTGTGTTGGGTTCTGGGTTTGGTTCTCAGAACCACCAAAAATAAAAAAGTCAGGTTGCCTTGGTCTAACTTCCACAAAGCAGAGACTGCTCTAAACTAGCATACTCTTAGATTCTAGGACAGCATCTGGCTATGGAGGGTTTGTAATCAATATTTTGGGGTGAGTGAATAAAAGAGTAAGTTCTCTAAGAAATCCAGTCCTAGAAACCTGTGGTGCTTTTTCCCGTTTCTACTAGAAAGGGAAATATCCCCTTATTAAGAGCATAAAATCCTTTTCTAAGAATTAAATTTCCACTGCATATAACAGTAAAATTTTTTATTGTTGTTTTTTGGAGTTTTGCAGTAATGGGGGCTGCTTCATCCCAGTTTTGACATGACAGTACCAAACTTGGTATCTGTAAATGCCACAGTATACATTTTAAATCCCATAGCTTTAAAAAAGAGTCCAGTGGAGTGTAAAACCAAGATTCTATATTGGTCCCAGAGATCACATGTGCCATTTGCATGGAGAGGTTTGTTTTTACTCTTGGCATATTTTTTTATAATAATACTTTGTTGAAGGGAAGATAAGTATAAATATTAGAGTAGGCCTAGAGTAGAAATTTTTAACTATTAAGAAACGAGGGTGAATACTAGGTTATAAATAAAAAAATATATAGATTAGGAACAGGAAGCAGGAAACTAAATTCGAACTTTTCAATTAAAGAGGTTTTTCTATATGTGTAGGTAGGTAGGTCTGTGATGCTGCATATCAAACCCAGAGCCTCATGCATGTAAGCCAGTCCTCTGCCACCTAGCTACATCCCCAACCCAATCTTAAGGAAAGAATGTGCGGAAGAACTTTTGCTCTGTTTTTGGTACTGGGGATTGAACCCAGCAACCCTCTACCACTGAGCTATATCCCTAACTCTTTATTTTTTATTTTGAGACAAGGTCTCACTAAATTGCTTAGGGCCTCAGCTTCCTGAGTCACTGGGATTATTGGCATACAAAGAAGACTCTTCTTAGAAGGGTAGATTTTAAGGAATCAATGTACAAATTATAAGAGTGTAGAACCTAGCAAAAGTGGTTAGCATCTTAAAGTGTAGCTGGAGCTGCAAAAGCTATCTGAGAGCCAGATGCTTTTTGTCTTCACCTTTAATCTTCCCAGATAACTGGTGGAATGGGCTTGTAATTCAAATGAATAAGATGGGAACTGGAAGGGAAGAGCAAGTACCTGACTGATAAAGCCAGTTACTTTACATTAGAAACTGACAGATCTTTCTTCCTGCCAGGCATACTTTTAACCTCAGACAAATGTCAGACAAGGTGTTAAGTCCATGTGGGTCTGGAAGATGGAAGTATATATCTAAGGAAGGGTTGTTTAGAACAGGAGGTTTACAAGCACTGGCCTAATGATACATCTGGTTTGGAGATTAGCAAAAAATAAGGCTTCCTTCCACTCAAACATGCTTACACTGTTGCAGACTTCCCTTCTCTTTCTTTTTTTTTTAATACCCTTTTTGATATGATTTTAGGGTATTTTGCAGTCCAGGATATCAAGCCAGTCTATGTGAAATGACAGGAGAGTGAATCTAAGATTTTATTATCCTCTCCTAGAGTTTGTGAGAACATTCGCATGAAATAAAGATGGGATCCCTTCCTATAAGATACATAACTTATAAAACATTCACATTGATTGTTTTGTTTCAGAAGTAACATAAAATTTGGGCCTTTCAAAAGGAAGTATTGGTTTCGCTTTAAATTTTAAGATAAGTTCTTGCAGTTAAAATCTGTGGTAATGCTTGTGTTTTTCTTTTTCCTGAAAAGCATTCACAGCTCTGATGGAGGGCAAAATCAATAAGCAGTTGAAGAAAGTTCTAAAAAAAATAGTAAAAGAAGCTCATGAACCTTTGGCTGTGGCTGATGCTAAACTAGGAGGAGTCATAAAGGTAAAAGTAGGTGTGGGGAGGGTATACTCAATGATATAGAGTATGTGCTGAGCATGCACAAAGCCCTGTGTTAGGCCCCCGAACACCAAAATAAATGTATGGATAAATGAATGTAGAGTCATGACTTTCTTTCATGCCTGCAAGTCTGATGTCACAGGATGCCAATTATAAAGCCTAGCCTTTATAATAAGTTGTCTGTCTTAACTACTCATATTACATCTTTTTTTCTAAGCTACATAATAATTTCCACTACTAATTCCTGTTTATTCTAGAAAATACAGATTAACAAAAAATGATTAAAATTAGTCCTATCCCTGCTACTCATAATCTGTTAAAACCCTATGTATAACCTGCTATACTGTATTTATTTAGCCATATGTTTTTTCTTTCAACAATAATGTGGTCATGATTTTATTTTTTAAATGTGTTTATTAGAAATCTTTAGTAGGGGATACACTTCCTAAAAATAAAACAAAGTGAGAGTGGAAAGAAAGACTGGAAAACTAGTATGCCAAAGTCAAAAAAGCAGAACAGTTTGAGATAGGATTGATGTTTAGTAGTTACAGTAATTATTTCTACTACAGGTTAATTATTGTGATCATAAAACATTCCTCTGATTCATGAAGTCAGGAAAGAACTATATGAAGTGGCAGCAAGGTGCTAAAGATTTAAGAGCTTTAGTAATAAGTCACAATGGTTAATTTAAGAAGCTCATTTATATAGATTACTTCTAATACTATCAGGCAATGAGATTTTCCTTGATGATTTCAACCTCTATATCCTTTGAAGTACCCACAGGCTTAATTTTATATCTTTCCATTGAAAACTATAACTTTTAGCACATTAGGAAGAAACAAATATTTTCAGTATTATTTACATGTGGTACTGAGAATCAAACCTAGTGCCTTGCATGCTGGGCAAGTACTCTACCACTGAGTCACAACCCCAGCCCCCTGATTAGGTACCTTTTTAAATTATTTAGTAAGTTTTTATATAGATTACACATGTATAACATACCAAATTTGGGGGGTTGTACTGGGGATTAAACCCAGAGGCACTTAACCACTGAGTCACATCCCCAGACCTATATATTTTTTATTTTGAGACAAGGTCTTGCTAAGTTGCTAAGGCTGATCTGGAACTTGGAATCCTCCTGCCTCAGTCTCTCAGATTGCTGGAATTACAGGCATGTGCCACTGTACCCAGCCATATATTTTCTTCTTACATGTGTTTCACATGCCTGTTATTTTTTGCATGAGATAGACTAGAACTATGTAGATCTGTGTGAAGAAGCTAGCAAATATACTGTAGAATAGAAATATGAAGGTTTGCAGGGGAAAAAAATTCTCACATTTGTGGGTAATTTGAATTTGGCAATCCTGCCTCAACCTCCCAAGCCAGGTGTGGTGGTGCACGCCTGTAATCCCAGCGGCTTGGGAGACTGAGGCAGGAGGATCTCGGGTTCAAAGCCAGCCTCAGCAAAAAGCAAGGCACTAAGCAACTCAGTGAGACCGTGTCTCTAAATAAAATACAAAATAGGATTGGGGATGTGGCAAAACATTTCAAAGGTAAAAAATGATGAAAGGTCCTCAGAGTAAAAACAAAAGGAACAAAACTACTAAGTCAAATTATATTCATCATTTATAGATTTCAATTCATACAGCCAACCTGTCTCCCAAGAAGTTTGACTTCTATCCACAATGTATGCAAATATCTTTCTATAAACATAAGAAACTTAACTTCATCAAACTGAAAAATGCATGTGCTTAAATCAGTACTATTTTACTATATAACAAATAATTTCAGGAAATCTTTTTTCTTTAATAGAAATGTTCTTATTCTTATAGGAAAAACTGAATCTCAGTTGTATCCATAGTCCTGTTGTTAATGAACTTATGAGGGGAATCCGATCACAAATGGATGGATTAATCCCTGGGGTAGAACCACGTGAGATGTCAGCCATGTGCCTTGGATTGGCCCACAGGTGAGCATTACAGATCAGCTTACATAAAACTGTTCCCCAAAGAATGTTACAAATACTAGCTTAATCCTCTTAACAACTTTATGAGGGTTACATTACTATTAACCTCATGAAGAAAATGATACGAGGAATAGTAAAGCTGATAAGTAATAAAGCCAGGATTTGAACCCATACAACCTGGCCCTATTGCCTGGGCTCTTAAAACTTCATTACCCTTCTAATTGGATCCCTCATCATATACTGTGCCTCCACCCACTGCCACTTCCCCAGAATTTTCATATCTGCTACGGTGTCCTTCCATTTTGTGTGTGTGTCAGTGTTGATTGTACCCTGGTTTTTAATGAGCTTTTAGAATAAGGCACCTTAACCCTCCCATGTTTAACCAGAAGTCTGTTATCATGTGCATTGCTGCTGTGCTATGTTCACCAAAAGCTTGATATTCTATGAGATTGTACTAAAAAAAAAAAGTTTGTGAAGTAAAGGATTATATAGGTAGAATACTTAAGACCTATGCAGCTGTAATTAGAGCACTTTCAAAAATGATTGTGCTAGGGTTGTGGCTCAGTGGTAGAGCACTTGCCTAGCATGTGTGAGGCACTGGTTATGATTCTCAGCACTGCATATAAATAAATAAAGGTCCAATAACAAAGTATTTTTTAAAAATGATTCTACATATGTATATACACAGTGGAATATTACTCAGCCATAAGGAAGAATGAAATTATGGCATTTGCCAGTAAATGCATGGAACCTGGAGACTATCATGCTAAGTGAAATAAGCCAGTCCCAAAAAACCAAAGGCCAAATGTTCTCTGTATGCAGATGTTAACACACAGTAAGGGAGAAGGGGAAAAACAGAAGTGCATTGGATTAGACAAAGGGAATGCTGAAGGGAAGGCCTTGGGGGTTGGAATAGGAAAGACAGTAGAATGAATGAATCAGATGTAACTTTCCTGTTTTATATATGGATACACAACCAGTGTAACTCCACATCATGTACAACCACAAGAATGGGATCCTAATTAGAATAAGTCATACTCCATGCATTTATGTAAAAATATATACCCTACTGTCATGTATATCTAAAAAGAACAAATTTAAAAAATGAAAGAAATACTACAGACTGGGTGTAGTGGCAAATGCCTATAATTCTAGCACCCACAGAGTCTGAGGCAGGAGGATTGCAACTTGGAGGCCAGCCTGGACAATTTAATGAGATCTTATCTGAAAATAAAAAGGGCTGGGGATGTAGCTCAGTGGAAGAGCACACCTCAGTTCAGACTCCAGTATTGCAAAAGAGAGTACTACAATAAACAGTAGTCTATACATACTGATTTTAAAAGGTGATCATAGGGTGGGTCTAGCATTTGTGAGGCCCTGACTTCGATTTCCTACAGAGTATGGAAAGTAGTGAACATAGACTAATGAAAAGGTTGAAGCTACTGGGTTATAGTTAAGAGCAAAGGCCAGGAAGAATTTTTAAATGAGCTTTTCTAAGATAGAAAAGGAAGTGAAACGATCATTTCCCAAATTTAGGATTAAGCAACAATGTGTGTAGCAGTGTTCTCTGAAGGACAATCAAATGTTCCCTTGGGGTATTTGTCTAGAGATATTTTCAGTTAACACAACTGATGGTGGAGTATTGTATGCTACCAACATCTAATTGGTAAATATCAGGGATGCTGAAAATGTACTGCAAAGCATAGCATGGCACCCTCCTATAAATAATAATTATTTTCAGTATTGCCATTTTAAGACATTGTTCTGTAGCTATGTTTTCAGATGTTAAGAGACTAGGATATTTCGTACATGAGGTGGTATAAAGCTTTGATGTGCTATAACAATTACGTGAGCCAATACGACTTTTACTCTATACAGCATTATTTTTTGTTATTCACATATAAACTTATTCATGTTGCAGAATTACAGGTTGTAGCAAGACAGATGTATTTATTTTGTGTCTTGTGATCTTTCACAGTGCATTTGTATTTAATTTGGTTTTCTATTTAGAGAAACTGAAAACAGTGTAACTGAGGACAGATTTGGATTTAAAATTTTTTTTTAAAGATGCTAATTTTATTGCCACCGCTAGAAATTGAACGCAAAGGTAGTTTACCACCCAGCTACATCCCCAACCCTTTTTATTTTTATTTTGAGACAGGGTCTTGCTAAGTTTCCCAGGCTGCCCTTAAACTTGAGATGCTTCTGCCCCAGCCTTCTGAGTCATTGGATTACAGGCATGTTGCAGCACACCTAAGATGTTAATTTAAATGCTTTGCTAATTTTCTGTTTTCTCTCTCCTCCTCAGCTTGTCTCGATACAGATTAAAGTTTAGTGCTGATAAGGTGGATACAATGATTGTTCAGGCAATTTGTAAGTATAGTACATGGCAAGGTCTGATCTGTTTCTTTGTTCTTTGTGGTTTTCCTTACTATTGAAGCTATTTGATGAGAAAGGAGTTACACTTAGGACAAGTAAAGTAGATAAATTGGAAAAAGAGAAAAGAAGGAAATTACCCATAATTTGATTAGTGTAGGTTAATGTGAGTCACAGTATTAAAATGTAAACCAATTGATTTGTTTTCTTCTAAGAATAATGTGAAGACTAGGGGTAGGATCTATACAGTGACTTATTTCACTTAACTTTTTAATGATGTGTTATTCTCCATGGAGAACAATTTTTAGGAACATCGTCATAGCCTATTCCCATTTTTTAAATCCCTATAACTGGTAATTATTTCCCTTTATACATAACCAAGAGAATTGATGTTAGGAACTCAGTGCCCTGTATTGTTGTACCCATGCTTACAGCAATATTATATACAATAACCAAAGATTGGGAAAAAAAATACCCATTAACGGGTGAATGGATAAATAAAACTTTATATGTACTTACAGTGGAAGTCACATTAGATACATTCTATATCAGATACATTTTGCAATGTGGATAAACCTTGTAGTAAACCAAACATAAAAGGACAAATAATAAAGGATTCCACTAACATGAAGTTCTAGAATAGACAAATTCATGGAGACAGAAAGTAGTATAGACATTAGTAGGACTTGGGAAGGTCATAATAGGCAGTTATGTTTTAATGGGTGTGGAATTTTCAGTTCCATATAATGAAAATGTTCTGGAAATGGAGTGTAAATATTGTGAGTCTACTTAATGGCACTGATTTGTACTTAAAATGTTTAAAGGTGAATTTTATGTTACTACATATATTATACTGTAATAAACTTCTCATAAGTTTTTTTTCCCCCCCTCATTTTTATCTACTACAGCCTTGTTAGATGACTTGGATAAAGAACTAAACAACTACATAATGCGATGTAGAGAGTGGTATGGCTGGCATTTCCCTGAATTAGGAAAAATTATTTCAGATAATTTGACATACTGCAAGTGTTTACAGAAAGTTGGTGAGAAATTTGTTTATCCTTAAAGACTTTGAAAATAAGTAAATTTGGTTGCATGTCAGAACATAAATTTTTGTAACTTATCTGTTAGATTTCAGAGTAAAAATCAATTTTGATTCTGATGGTTTATATAACATCATGGTTCTGTGAGTTTTTCTGTAAGTGGCTTCTTATGGTAAGCTAATTAATAACAGGAGCAATTGTAGATTGGGGCATCCTGTAATATATTAACAATATCTAGTATTAACAGTAGTATTGCTGTCTGTATTGTTGGTGTTATATTCTGTACTTGACGATTACTAATAAACAAGAATTGCTTGTCTCATATTACCATCCTCAAAATTAATGGCCCCATCTTCCATATAAAATTGATATTATTAGCGCTGTGCTTAATTTTTGCTCCCTTTTTGAACTAAGTTTTAATGGAGTGTTTTGTCTTATTTTTACTGCAAATATATTTTGGAGGGAGATGGGGGGGCAGATTTATCTCTAAAATCAAGCCTTTACATCAGGAAAACTAGTAGGTAAGACTTACTTTTTGTTTCATTTAGGCATCCTTTTCATTGGCTTATGTCTACTTTTTCTTTTGACCATGTGGTGAATTTTATGTGATTATTGAAAAGAGTGATTCTCCCTCATCCTTTGCAAACATTCTGTAGGTGATAGGAAGAACTATGCCTCTGCCACACTATCTGAACTGTTGCCAGAAGAAGTTGAAGCCGAAGTAAAAGCAGCTGCAGAGATATCTATGGGAACAGAGGTGTCTGAAGAAGATATTTGCAATATCCTGCATCTTTGTACCCAGGTAAATTATATCCATTGTGAATCTAGCCAAATGTTTCCAGCTCTGTAATAATTTTCTGATGGCAATGATGATTTTTACACTTATTGTTCACCTGATAACAATATGAAGGTGTTCAGTCACTACCTCATCTGATGCCATCTTTTTTGGTATACTTACAAGGGGGAATTACATACTGGATGAAGTAGTTTGTACTACTAGCATATTCATTGAGGAGTATGAGAAATAATGGCTTGAGTTATTGGAGTTTTGAGTTTATAGCCCATGGCAATGTTTTTGAAATTTGAAGATAGTTATATACAAAAAAAAATCACAGGCAGAATGACACAAATGTTTAGCTGTAGGAATTTTTTGAAAACTATTAGAATAGTATTGACATTTTTTTCAGAAGGCATACTGTAAGTGGTTTATATACATTTTTGAATTTCAGCCTTACGGAAGTGATTTTATAGAAAACCAATCTTAAGAGTAAATTTACCTAGGGTCAAGCAATTGTTCTTTGATAATTCAGGAGTCCAGCCCTTTTTAATTTGAGACAGGGTCTCACCGTGTAACCCACACTGGCCTCAAACTCCTAACCTTATTTGACCTGTCTGCTTCAGTCTCCTGAGCAATTGGGCTAGAGGCACATGCCCCTATTCCCAGTTGTTGGAATCCAGTGTTTTAGTCATGTACATTTCACACTATTTTACTCATACGTATTTGTGACCTACTCATTTTGTTCCTTTTGTTAGGTGATTGAAATCTCGGAATATAGAACTCAGCTGTATGAATATCTACAAAATCGAATGATGGCCATTGCACCCAATGTTACAGTCATGGTTGGGGAATTAGTTGGAGCACGGCTTATTGCTCATGCAGGTGACAGTTTTAATGTAATTTGTAAACATGAGTATTTAAAGTCGATTTTTCTGGGTTTTGAGCTTTCCAGTTATTAAAGAGTAACGACCAAGTGTTCAATGATGATTTTTTTGTTTGCCTGATGTCCTTTTGGGTAATGAAGGCATCTTTAGTCACTACCTCTTCTGAGACACTTGTGGTCCATTTTCAGATATTTGCTATGGTTAATCAGAAAATCAGATTATTATAAAATAATATAGTTACTTTCATAATATTAAAAACTTATGCTGGGCATGGTGGCGCACGCCTGTAATCCCAGCACTTGGGAGGCTGAGTCAGGAGGATCACGAGTTCAAAGCCAGCCTCAGCAACTTAGTGAGGCCCTAAGCAACTCAGTGAGACCCTGTCTCTAAATAAAATACAAAATAGGGCTGGGGATGTGGTTCAGTGGTGAGTGTCCCTGGGTTCAATCCCCAGTACCAAAAAAAAACTTGTGGAGCCAGGTCCAGTGGTACACTCCTGCAATCCCAACTACTTAATAGACTAAGGCAAGAGGATTACAAATTCAAGGCCAGCCTGTTCAGTGTAGCAAGACCCTGTCTCAAAAAAGTAAAAAGGGCTGGGGATGTAGCTCAGTAGTAGTGAGGCTGAGTACAGTCCTCATTACTGCCCAAAAAGATAAGAAAAGAAAAAGAAAGTCATGAGTTCAGGCATGAAAATCAAAAGGAGAGTAGTGGAAGGGGAAATGGGGTGGGAGGTAAGGGGTTGGGAAGTGCTAGGTTGTGATATTGGCCAAATCATATCGTTATGTTGTATATATGTACAAATATGTAACAGACCTCATCATTTCATATAACTATAATGCACCAACTTAAAAAATGTGGAAAGAGAAAAAGCCATGAGTTTGGGACATGTAGTTCAGTGGTATAGCACTCACCTAGCTTGCACAAGGCCCTGGGTTTAGTTCCCAGTACCACAAAACAAACAAAAACCCTCATCAGACCAAGGTGAATATAATTATTAAACAATGACAACAGGCAATATGTATACCATTGATTGATTATGTCAGTTTCATTGTTGAATATGCTATTTTAATATATTTGACTTTCAAAAAATATTTTGAAGAATTAATTTATGATAAAATAATGTGTATATGGTAATATAAAATGCTGCAACAAAAATCACTATATAATTGAAGTGCACTTAAGGACCAGTTTCTTTTTATACTATTAGAGACATTGTTATAATCCATCATGGGTCTTATTTATCATCTATATCAAAGTCTTTAGAATAACTTTTGGCTGCATCTTTAATCAGACATAATATTCCATTCAAGTCGCCTTCACTACAGGATCACAATCATCTGGCCTGTTTTCCTTGTCTTCCAGTTTTGTAAATGCATCTTAAACTTATGGTGATAAGAGATGCTTACATAGATTAACAGATATACGAGTTGTTGCACTTTAAATATGTCTCCAGTTATTGAGTTCATAACATTAACATTGGATGTTAAGTGTTTTTTTGTTTTGTTCTGTTTTGTTTGTTGGTACTTGGGATGCTGTGCAAGTGCTCTACCACTAAGCTACATACCTAGCCCTGGTTGTGTTTTTTGACAGAAAATATGCTTTGCAACAAATCCAAGAAAACAGCTTAGTAAATAGTTCCAGGTGTATTGCTTTCCTAATCCATATCTGAAATAACAAAGGTAAATGAAGTGAGAATAATTTTTCACATAGCTAATACTACCAAGATATTCACATAGTTGATACTACTTAATACATAGAGCAATGGAATATTTGATGTCCAAAATGTCAGAAATTGAAGGAAGATTGATGTGTGTAAATACTTGTGTTCATATATTTACCATTCTTTTTAATATTCTTTAGTTGTAGATGGACATAATATCTTTATTTTTATGTGGTGCTGAGGATCGAACCCAGTGCCTCATACATGCGATGCTAGCTCTCTACCACTGAGCTGCAGCCCCAACCCCCTGTATTTACCACTCTTATGGTATGCTAATGAATATAGAATAGAAATCACCATCTCAGGCAAATAATTAGCATTGAATTTAAGCTTAACCTTCAGTTTGTCATAGACATTCATCACAAATCTGCCTGAGAGTCAAATGAAGCATTAGAATTTTCAGGGAATTCAGTACAAGATTACACAATCCTGTATTATTTGAGATTATTATATATTACTCTAGCTATAATCATTAAACTATTCTATACATGGAATGTACATATTGATAGTTTGATATTTGTGACACTGTTTATTTTTGGTAGGTTCTCTTTTGAATTTGGCCAAGCATGCAGCTTCTACAGTTCAGATTCTTGGAGCAGAAAAAGCACTCTTCAGAGCCCTCAAATCTAGACGGGATACCCCTAAGTATGGTCTTATTTATCATGCTTCACTTGTGGGCCAGACAAGTCCCAAACACAAAGGGAAGGTGAGTTACAGCTTTTCTGAAGTTAGGCTTTTTCTTTTTCTTTATTTCAATTTAGAGTGGTGCATTATTTAAATTAAAATTATTTCTGTGCACTGAAAGAAGAGATTAGGAGAAATTGTTATTGGTTCAACTGTAGCCATTTTCATTCACTGTTAGTTTTTTTTCTAGGATCCACCTGTGGGTGATACACCAAAAATATTCTGTTTTGCAGGAAAGCCAATCAAACAGTGATGAACTATTAAAACCAATAGCACACAGGCCAGGCATGGTGGCACACACCTGTAATCCCAGCTACACAGGTGGCTGAGGCAAGAGGATCTTGTTCAAGGCCAACCTGGGCAAATTAGAGAGACACTGGCTCAAAATTTAAATTTGAGCTGGGGATATAGCTTAGTGGTAGGGTAACCCCTGGCTGGGTTTAATCACCAGCATCAACAAAATAATAATAATAGTAATAATAGTATATACACTGCTGAATACTTAGAACTTCATTGAGTCCTTTAATAACCAGATAGAGTTATTTCTGTTTCACAGATGATGAAAACAGATTTAATAAAAGTAATTTCAGGATTCATAATTTAACAGAAATAAATTGAAATTTTATAAACTTATGATCACAGTAATGGAAATAAAGTGTTCAGTGAAACAGTCCGTTTGAAAAAGGACCCACAAATAGTTAAGACTTTGTAAAAATTTGTTTAGTTGTAGATAGACACAATACCTTATTTTATTTATTTTTATGTGGTGTTGAGGATCAAACCCATTGCCTCCCACGTGCTAGGCAAGTGCTCTACAACTGAGTTACAGCCTCGGTCCCAGTTAAAGATTATTAATGAGGAAAAAGAATGTAGTTGTTCTGAAGGGCCTCTCAAGGCATTGAAATAGTATCCCTGTGAGAAACTAAAGACATTGGAAGAATAGTGTGAGGTGATTTTAAACACAAATTGTTAAAACATCTTTTTGTCCACCAAAGTATTAGCAGTTATGTATAACCAGTAAGTCATTATATTGTAGCAAAGAAGAAAAAATACAGTAGGTGATTTGAGTTATATGACTGTTAATAGCTTTGATCCTGATCTTGGAATAAGGGCTAGTGGGTGTAGCTCAGTGGTATGGCTCCTTGCATAATATGTGTAAGGCCCTGGGTTTGATTTCCCCAGCAGCACCAAAAAAAAAAAAAAAAAAAAGTTCTAAAATGAATGGTAATGTGATTTTCTATTATTTTTCTCATGAATAAATTATTGAGGATTTTACATCTCCACTTGGGATATAGTTTAATTGCTTCTGGCTTCATGTTTTCTATTAGATTTCTCGAATGCTAGCAGCCAAAACTGTTTTGGCTATACGTTATGATGCCTTTGGTGAGGATTCCAGTTCTGCAATGGGAGTTGAGAATAGAGCCAAATTAGAGGCCAGATTGAGAACCCTGGAGGATAGAGGGGTAAGAACCACATTCTACCTATTGCGCAATGTTTCCCATGAACTGTTAATAAACAATGAGTAGTTCTATGAATTTCACCTGCAAAACTTGTTTCATGGTATATTCTAGTATGTCTATTTTTTTTTTTTTTTTGCCTACTGTTAAGTTTCTCTTATTTATAACTTTGGTTATAAATTTAACTTTAATTATAAATTTAATTATTAAACCATGTTTTTCATTAAGATATGCTGTTCAGAGTATCAAAATTATCAAATGTTGCTGCCTGCTGGTCCACTGAACTCACTAGACAGAATGTATTATAAAAAGATTATGCTTAGAATTTTATTAGTAATCTCCATTTTTCTTTTAGATAAGAAAGATAAGTGGAACAGGAAAAGCATTAGCAAAAACAGAAAAATATGAACACAAAAGGTGAGTACATTTAGGGGGATGGATGAACACTTTGTTTACTTAAATGTTGATTAGTTATCAACAGCATGCACACACACAGACCTGTACATCCCCTGACTTTTTTTTTTTTTAAATAGGGTTTCATGCAGCTATTCATGGTCCAGGCTTTGATGAGCTTTGCAGTCCTACTGCATCACCTTCCCACATAGCTGAGATTATAGTCATGCATCACTACAACCAGCAACAGCAATTTTTAATTATAAATTTAAGCACCTAATTAGCCCCCTAATCGTTTTAAACTTTTTATTACAAAAATTGTATATATTTATCTCATACATGTTGTTTTGCCAAATATGTACATTGTGGAATGGCTAAATTAAGGTAGCATGTATTATCTTACTTTTTTTTCTTTTTTTTTTGTAGTGAGACACTTAAATTTAGAAGTTTTTAAGAATACAATACCATATTTTTAATGGGTAGTCGTCATATTGCACATCTTTCTCTCCCCCCCTCCCCCCATGCCATTTAGTTATCTACACTCATTTCTAGTTTTTTTAAACTGGGAATTGAATTCAGGGGTGCTTTACCTTGAACTATATCCCCAGTCCTTCTTATTTTTTATCTTGAGACAGGATCTATGTATCAAGATCCTTCAGAGTGCTCCTAGTCATTGACCTAATTCTACTTTGAAGATTCTTTTAGTACTGTAAGAATTTTAATGGTAAATTTTATGCTGTGATTGGGCAGAGAAAGTGATATATAATTATGTATCTATTCATACATGCAGGTATTAAAATATCCATGTTAAAAAGTTTTTTCCTATATGCTTTGAAAAAACCAAATGCATACATTATGGACATTAACGTTTCTATTGTGAATTTTCTAAGTTGTGTACAATAGCTGCATATTTTTTTGTGGGGGTGGGTTGAACCCAGGGACCCTCTACCACAGATCTCCCCCAGATTCTTTTTTCCCAAAACTGGGTCTAGTTAAATTGCCCAGGATGACTTCAGTCTTGCAGTTCTCTTGCCTTAACCTCCCAAGAAGCTGGGATTACAGGCATGTAAACACCATGCCTAACTTTTAAATATTCTATCTGTATCTGTCACCTTATTCCTTTGCCCTTTGAGATATTGTTACGAAGATGCCTGTATTAACTTTGGTTTTGATTTTTTTTTTCATTTAATTATCCAGTGTTAAAAATGGAATTGAGTTTTTACTTTCCAGTTAGTAGTGAAGATGTTTCCTCCATTTTCTCCCTGTTTACTGTTTTTCTGTACAATAACTACATTTATTACTAAATGACAGTTCATTTAGCTCAGCACTTGTCCTGCATGTGATCAACTTATTTTAAAAATATTAATGCTTAAAAAAATACATTAATGCTTTACCTTTTTTTGTTTGGTACCCGGGATTGAACCCAGGAGTGCTTAACCACTGAACCACATCCCCAGTCCTTTTATATTTTTGAGACAGGGTCTCTCTGAGTTGCAAAGTGCCTCAATAATCTGCTGGGGCTGACTTTGAACTCTAAATCCTCCTGCCTCAGCCTCCAGAGTTATTGGGATTATAAGTGTGTCCCACCATGCCCAGCAGTGCCATACCTCTTGGAAACTTAAGTCCTCATAAAGTACACCAAGGCCACTAAAATGAAACCACATTGTATGCTTGTACATTATCTAATGACATTTTCTTTTCTCTTTAATTATTTTAATTACAGATATTTGTAGAGATTTTCTAAAATTCTTTGACTCTTTCAGTGAAGTGAAGACTTATGATCCCTCTGGTGATTCCACACTTCCAACGTATTCTAAAAAACGCAAAATAGAACAGGTAGACAAAGAGGAGGAAGTAACTGAAAAGAAAGCAAAAAAAGCCAAGATTAAAGTAAAAGGTTGGTTTAAAATTTTTAAATGCCATTTTTACTATTAGATGATACACTCTTATAATTACTCTTTATATATATTATTATTATTATTATTATTATTACTACTACTATTATTATTATTTTAAGTTGTAGGTGGACACAGTGTCTTCATTTTTATGTGGTGCTGAGGATCGAACCTAGTGCCTCAAACATTCTAGGCAAGCGCTCTACCACTGAGCCACAACCTCAGACCCTGTAATTACTCCTATATGTAAGAATTACAGGCTTTGTAAATCTTGGAAAAGTACCCACCTTTACTGTTGAGCTCATACTGAAAGCCAGAGATGTTTTAATATGCCATTATGTTACCTGGGAGTAGGTGGGATGTTATTAAAAGCATCAGATTTCAGAGGAATGTGAGAAGCATATCTTCAAATATATACAATTAAGTATTTTACTAGATATACTAAAATACTTAGTTCTTACTAAATGCATTATTTTAACAATCAAGAATTTGAAAAAAAGAATGGAATTTCTAAGTTGAAGGCTGAGATTTTTTACTCACGATTAAGAATGAAAGTAGACTTGAATATAACAGTGGTTTTCTTCGTTGTTTGATTAATAAATTAGATTTGCATGCTAGGTGGCTATTATAGTGATATAGGTATTCACCAGAGAACTAGGCTGTCTCATATAGTTGATAAACCAGTGCCCCATTTATTAGTTGCACTTGTTTATTGAGTGCCTGCTAGTCTAGAAAAAGTAAAACATTAAAGCAGCAATTCAGCTTGGTTTCTAAATGGCTTAGTTGTCAAAAACAAACTGTCAACAAATATGGACACAGACCTACATAGATAAAACTGACAATTTTAGGGCTGGGGATATAGCTCAGTTGGTAGAGTGCCCGCCTCGCAAGCACAAGGCCCTGGGTTCAATCCCCAGCACCGCAAAAAACAAACAAACAAACAAAACTGACAATTTTGTTTCCTTATTGAAAATCAAGGAAATCCCTAAACTCATTGTTAGCATTCGAATCACTGAATTTTAGATTTTATCTTTTTTTTTTTTTTAACAATAAACTTTTCAAAATTAACATGACTGGATCTTTGCATATTCCCAATCTTTTGTCTAGAATTTTTCCCATCTTGTAAGTACCGATTTTTGTTATTTTGGCTGTCAACCTTAACTCTCTTCTTATAACCCAAATCTGTTCTGGCACCAAATTTTCTCTTCTACTTTGAAAGTATGTAGTGGCCATCGAGGTACTACATGGTTCAGCACATTAGTTTTGAAGTGTCTTCTAAATTTCTACTCTTTGCTGACTCTATTCCAGCCCACATTGACCTGTTTGATATTTCTTAAACGCCCCTCCCCAGATCTTTGGGATATTACCATTTGCTCTTGTCTCTCCTAAGAGTATTTCCTTTCATATATACCATAATTCATTTCCTTATCTATTTGTTTGTTTGATTGTTTTTGGTACCAGGGATTGAACCCAGGGGTGCTTAACCTCTGAGATACATCCACACCCCACCACTTTTATGAACCCAGGGCCTTGTGCTTGCCTTTTTCTTTTCTTTTTTTTCTTTTTTTTCTTTTTTTCTTTTTTTTTTTTTTTTTTGGGGTGCTGGGGATTGAACCCAGGGCCTTATGTTTGCGAGGCAGGCACTCTACCAACTGAGCTATATCCCCATCCCCCTTTTTATTTTCTTAATAAAATATTGAGAATATGTCCAAGTTGCTATGGCTGGCTTTGAATTTGCAATCATCCTGCCTCACCCTTCCTAGTCACTGGGATTGTAGGAATGTGCCACAATGCCCAGCTAACATCCTTAAATGTTATGTATGCAGGTTAGGAGTTCTGCAGAGGATAAATTACTCAAGAGTCACATCAGCTAGAATAATCCCAGAAATTCTGACGTCAGAACACAAACTCTAACCATTTCTAATATAATTGCCTCCTCTCCAAAACAATGACATTGAGCTGATAACCTTTGTTTTAGTCCTAATTTTATATATAACTGCATGATCATGAGAAAATTATGTATCTCTGAGTTTTATATCATTTGTAAAGTTTATGGTATTACAAAAAACAGTCCTTGAAAGACATTTCCAGTTATAAGATGAATATAAATATTGAATAGTTGACCAGAATACCCACCAAAAAAATAATAATAATAAGGTTTTGGAAAAATTGAGGTCTGATTGAATGTTAATTGTTAGGTCTTTATATTTATCCAATTCAGTTGAAGAAGAAGAGGAAGAAGAAGAAGTACTAGTAGAAGAAGAAATATCTACGAAGAAGAAGAAGAAAAAGGATAAAAAGAAACACATTAAAGAAGAACCACTTTCTGAGGAAGAGCCATGTACCAGCACAGCAATTCCCGTATGTGTGTCTGTTTTTAATTACCAGTACTGTCTTACAGTGGGCAGGGTCTCCATATTTTAATTTCTGTCAGAAATGAGCAAGCATTTTATTTCTTTTGTTTTGATAGAGGGTCTCCCTGAGCTGGTGAGGCTGGCTTTGAACTTGGAATTCTGCCTCTCAAGCCTTCCAGGCTGCTGAGATTACAGGCATGTGTAAGGGTCATTTTCCAAATTTAGTTTCTTATTACAAAAACAGTTTGCTTTGAGGAAGGAAGAGAACATAATTTACTTTTATTTTCTTATTTTTTCACAGTGCTGGGGATTGAACCCAGAGCCTTATGCATGTAAGGCAAGTACTATACCACTGAGCCATACCCCAGCCAGCCCTAAAATTCATTTTTATAGGCATGATTTTTAGATTTTAATCTTTTTCCCAAATTTGTTTTCATGAGATGTTAATCTGTTTTATGGAAAAGTTATTCCTTATGTATACAATTGCAGTTCTTTCAAAAACATTCTTGTTGATTATTTTCAGAGTCCAGAGAAAAAGAAGAAGAAGAAGAAAAAGAAAGACAGTGAGGACTGATGGAAAGGAAACACCTTTGGCACCTGGAAATATCATGCTTGAGATTCAGTTGGGAGTATGCCAGAGATGCTCTCTAAAATAATCAAGGGGAGGTTGAATGAAACAGGGATTAATCAATCTATAGCTTTTCAAACTGTCTTTATGTCAACTCTTGTTAACCTTATTATGTCAGCATTTGTTAGTCTTTGATATACAAATAAAATATTTTCTTTGTATTTTAAGGCAGGTCTGTGATCTCTTTACATTTTACATAGTGAATCTTTGGTCTTTTCTATATTTTGTTTGACATCTGATTATTTTGATCATTATAGTTGAAAAGTTGTTAATGGAATGGTAATCTGAAACAGTCTTTTGGAAGGCTATAATTATGATTAGATGGATAAATTTAAGTACCTCACTAATGTGTTTTCTCTTGCCTTTATGGACTATTTTTCATATCACCCTTTTATCTTTCTGCCTCTGTATTTATTTAAATAAAGATTTGGTTTTTGTTCAGATTTTAAACTAGGTGAAAAAACATTTCAGGATCTCTTTTAGAAAAGGAAGAAACTGTGTTTGTAATTTATTCACTGAAGTACCCTGGGTTCGATTCCCAGTACCAAAAAGAAAAACCATGTCACTTGGACTAAAGGAAAACAACTGGAGAGATTAAAATGTCAGTAGAAATGAGGCATAAACCTACAACAAAGAATACTAGAGAAAGATCTTCACTATTTAAAAATAGTATTTATTATGCCAACAGAAACCTGTTTTCTGTATAGTCATAACAGCCATAAGTTTATCAGACTTATTGTATCTTGCCTCTTTTATGCTATGGACATCATGCTGAAGTACAGTTCAATAAAAGCATTTGGCAGACAGAAGAGGCTGGAAGCTAGAGACCATAGCTTTGACTTCTATCTGCTTTTCTTGTGACCACAAGCAAGTCAATAACCCTACTTCAGTTTTCCTAGTTTGCCGTTAGCCTTAATAGTGTGATTGTTTTGAGAAAAAAATGTCATTTTACAGTACCCAGTAGTAAGTATCCCAGACACATTCTTGATTTGAAACAGTAAGTTTTTGTTTTGTTTGTTTGTTTGTTTTTAATATTTTTAGTTATAAATGGAGACAATGCCTTTATTTATGTGGTGCTGAGAATCGAACCCAGTGCCTCACACATGCTAGGCAGGTGCTCTACCACTGAGCCACAACTTCAGCCCCAGTAAGTTATTTTTAACATTTTAAAATTTTATTTTATTTTTACTTTGTTATATTTTTGATACCAGAGATTGATCCCAGGGCACTTAACCAGAGTCACATTCCAGCCCTTTTTATATTTTATTTAGAGACAGGGTCTCACTAAGTTGCTGAGACTGGCTTTGAACTCTAGATCCTCCTGTCTCTGCATCCCAGGCCACACCACAACCAGCTGTTTTTAACACCTTTGATGAACGTGATTCATTGACCTGTTAACTTAAAACTTAGTAGTTTTGAATAGTCCTCTACAGGCCTGGGGAAAGCCTTAAGGTCTTTGTTGTAGGCTCAAGTGATTCTTAACTTCAGCCTCCTAGGTAGGTGAGAATATTGGCTCATGCCACTGCACCCAGCTATACCTAATTTTGATCAGCAAATTTGAATTATTTTCTATGAACCACATAAAATAATCCTTGCTTAAAACATTTATTCCATGGCTAGAGATGGGGCTCAGTGGTAGTGCACCTGGCCAGCATGCACAAAGCCCTGGGTTACATAACCAGCACCATCAAAAAAAAGAAAAGCTTTGTTTCTTCATTTGCCTTCTTCAGAAATGTAAATTTCTATTTTCTGGGCTAAATTTCTGTAATCTCAATGTTTTCTGGCTCCTCAATTAGCTCACAGGGCTTTGGCTAAGCTGTCCCTCTAACCTCAGAAGTTATTTTCAGTTCTCTGTCCCAGTGGTCTTTTAGAAACATTTCTTTTGTTGCCCATGAAGAGTTCTCTTTAACCTGTGGTTGCTTCACCATGCCACTTTTAAATATGTGACTTAGGTTCATCCTTCATCCCAACTCTCCCACTTAGAATGACATGGTAGACCCAAGTGTCTCAAATCTAGGGACCTTTATAAAGTACTGATCTCAAGTCTGGGTTGGGGATCCATGACAGCATTTAAAATTTAGCAAGCTCTCAGGTAGTATAGGGTGAGGGTACACACAGTAGGAAAGTACTAGGGTAAATTTAAACTCATAGAACCTGCTTTTCTGTGTCTTCTACTGGATTGTTTTGGGAATTCAGGTATTTGTGAAGAGTTTTTATAAAATTCTGCATCCCTTGACAGTTCTACTCCCTCTGGGTAGAACTTTACTTACTATTACTAATTGTTCCTGGCACATGATAGGCCTTAATGTTCAGTGCCGAGTGTATGACTTGTGGAGAAATTCATAGGTTTATGTGTTATTCTGATTAAAGAATTAGATTTCTTCTAGCTTTTCTACAAATGCCTTGAACACCATTAACTTTTTTTTTTAAATTAAGAATTTGGGCTGGGGATATAGCTCAGTTGGTAGAGTGTCTGCCTCATAAGCACGAGGCCCTGGGTTCAATCCCCAGCACTGCAGAAACAAATAACATTAAGAATTTAACCTTTATTTTTTTATTTTATTTTATTTTTTTATGTGGTGCTGAGGATCAAACCCAGTGCCTCACCTGTGCTAGGCAAATGTGCTACCACTGGGCCACGATCCCAGCCCCCATTAACTTGAAGGCCATAAGTGGTTGAGCTAGGATTTAACCACAGGTTTGGTTCATTTTGTTTAACATCAAGTTTTTTTTATCTGCTTTGTCCTATGACAAGTAACTAAACTCATCGCCAAAAATCAAAAATTGTTAACCATTTTTTAAGTACAGCAACTTTTTATGGGTGCTTTCTTTTCCTCTCCCCTCCACCTTAGTACTGGGTATTGAACCCAGGGCTTCATGTGCATGGTGAACAAGTGCTTGCAGATGCTTATTTTTAGTTAAGTTTGGTTTGCTTTGGTACTGGGGATTGAGCATAGGGGTGCTTAATCACTCAGCCACATCCCCCTGCCCTTTTTATTTTGAGACAGGGTCTCACTACTGAGGCTGGCCTCAAATTTACAATCCTTTTGCCTCTGTCTCCCAAATTGTTGGATTATAGATGTGTGCCACCATGCCCAGCTTCAGGTTTTTGTTCAAGAACATTAAAGCAAATGTCAAGGAGATTTTCCTGGAGATCGGGAGTATTTAATAATTTTGATGCTTGGGTAAGTTTTAAGAAGTTAGTAATTTTTTTAGAATTGTACTGATTTGGTAGGGATTAGAAACACCTGGAGGACATTGGGTAGGGAAGGGGGTTTGAACCCAGGATCTCACACTTGCTAATCATGTGCCTTATCACTTAGCTACAACCCCAGACCTTTTTTTAATTTGTTTTGAGACAAGGTCTCAAAGTTACCAAGGATGGTCTCAAACTTGAATCCTTGTGCTTCAGCCTCCCAAGTAGCTGGGATTACAGGTGTACACCATTACAACTGGCAAGAATTTTCATTTTTTACAAATTCCCAGCTCATAGTGGAGAAGGGACAATACCTTTACTAGGATTTCCATTGTCTTACCTAGCTTTTCAACTCTCCAAACTAGAACCTAATTTTATGGCCAAGATAACCATCAGACTTCAATTGAGTTCTACTGTCAGGTGAGGCACATTGGGACTGGACACACTGACCAATGTTCATGTTCATTCTACATAGTTAAAGCAAATTTGAAATTATTGTTTCCTATGTATCAGAATTTGCTCAATTAATTTTTTTTTTTTTTTTTTTGTGCTGGGGAGTGAACCCAGGGCCTTGTACTTATGAGGCAAACACTATCAACTGAGCTATCTCCCCAGCCTTTAATTGCTATTTCTGTGAGTGTTCTGTGCATATTTTGTATAAAAGGGAAAAAAACAGTTGTGTTTAAGTTTGTGGAAGCATTTGAAGCAGCATACAACATGCAATGCAAAAGCATCTGAAAGAAACATCAGTGAGATGATAAGCTTATGACTAGTCCCATACATGTAAATGACCAAGCATGTCCTTAACTTATTTTGGTTGACTATAAACAAGGACTGGTGCTAAATCAGTATTTATACCAGCTGCATAATTTTTATTTGTTATGATTTACATATTATGTATTCCCAAAAGCACTTATGAGACAATGCAAGAGGGTTTACTGGTGAGAAGATTGGATTATGAAAGTCTTAACCTAATGTGAATTAATCCCCTGATAGGGATTAACTGAGTGGTGACTGTAAGTGGTAGGGTGTGACTAAAGGAGGTGGGTCATCGCGGGTGTGCCTTTGGTATATATATTTTGTCAGCTTAGTCTCTCTGTGCTTCCTGGTGTGATGTTCCCAGCTGCTTTCCTCTGCTGTACTTTCTCCATGATGTCTTGCCTTACTTCAGGCCCTGAAGAGTGGAGTTGGCCATTTGTGGACTGAGACCTCTGAAGCCGTGAGCCCCCAGATAAACATTTCCTCCTAATTGTTTTTGTCAGGTCTTTTGGTCACAGCAGCAAAAAAGCTGACTAAAATTATATTCAAGTATCTCTACTGTTTAGTACTTTCCTTTGAAATACTAGTTTTTGGATTTTGTGGTTTTATTTGTTACCATAAAGCCATAGTGAATACCCTTGTGCATTTATCTTTATATGCTTGTGTTTAAATGGGATAGGGCTGCGATTGTAGCTCAGTGGTATAGCACTTGCTTAGCACGATGAGGGCCTAAGTTCCATGTTCAGCACTGCAAACACATAAGGATAATTTTCTAAATGTAGAATTACTATGACAAAGGGAATATAAGTGTAAAATACTGCAAGTTTGCTTTTCAGTCCAACCAACAATGTTAGAAAGGCACCATTTCAGGAACTATCTTTTTAAGACAGTTATCTATTCCAGCTACTTACTAGCACAGTTTTGCACACAGCAGTAAACAGTTTTTTTAAATGTTACTTTGAATCAAGTGGATTTACACCTGGATAATTTCCTCTTAAAATTCTGTAGTCCATGATATTTAAGAAAATTCCACTTTATCAGTACAACATTGAAATGGAAGATGATACACTCCCACTCAGCCATATACTGCTAATCCAAAGAAGATATTTGTGACCAGAAAAAGGTATCACTTCAACACATTGTAACACTGAAGTACCAGAAAATTGTCAGTACTGTAAGTCAATGACTAGGAGGCGTCTGCTCCTGATTCCTTGGTTTTGTGCAATGGACATCTTGCAGTTTTAAGTATAGCCCTGCACTACTTTTAACAAGCTGTAATTCTGGTCCACCATCACTTATTGAAAAATTCAAAGTAATAAGCCTAAAAGGATAATTAACATTTATTGAGTACTACTCTGTATCCAGCACTGATCTAAGCCCTTTAATTAACTTAAGTCTAACACCCCTTTCTAACAGATATTATCATCTTGCATGCTTTATACCTGAGGAGACTGATAACAGGTTAAGGAACTTGGTTGATGCCATTTAAATCATTGGGAACAGGGGGGTTCATAGAGGCAAGTCCCCTAAGACCAGTGACCAATGATTCTGAAAAATGCAAGCTACTCTATGTTGGGACATTTTCTTAGTAGCCTAAAGAGAATCCTGTAATTTAAAAATAAATAAATGGTTTAAGTCTAGAAATCAGTTGCATAGACAGGTTAGAATAGCTGTCACCAAACTTTCTCATAGAACCTGAGGATCTTAAGGCTGATGTTTTCTACTCAGTGGTTTAAACCAAACCCCAAGACCCAGCAGGCCACCAAGCAATAGCTTTGGATGTAGCTCCCAAGATCTCCTGGCCTACCATGTTGGTACCCCTGAGGTTAGCTGGTCAAGACAGCATTACAATACCAGCACCTATGTTGTAGCAGAAAATGCAGCCTTCAGAGTTGAAAGACACTGTTATTAGCATAGCTTTGATGGCTTCCCTTATAAAAGTGACCAAAGGTGAACAAATACTCATAAACACTACAACCCCTGATTATTCAGGTGTCAGGATACTTAAGAGTTAGGAGTGGAAATGAGACAACAATGGAGATTGACAATAAATTCCTCAAAAATTTGATGAGTCTGTTAGTACCAGTGGAGGAGAATAGTAGATTTTAGAGGCAGAAGGAATCAGATTGTCTACTACAGCTCTATTCACTGCAAATGAAGATTGGGGTCTGAAAGAGAGCTTTACCACACTTTACGCAGTGTGCTGGTATATTCCAAAGATTTTAGGCATGCCCTTTTCTCTTAGCAACAGGGAGAAAGCAAAAGCTCTTATAAAAAGTGTGGGCTAGGCATGGTGGTACACCCCATAATTCCAGCAATTTGGGAGGTTGAGGCAGGATTGCAAGTTTGAGGCCAGCCTGGGCAACTTAGTGAGACCCTATCTCAAAATAAAAGGGTTCTGGAGATGTAGCTCAGTGGTACAGAGCTCACCCAGCCTGTGAAAGGGCCTGGAGTCAATCCTCAGTACAGGGAAAAAAAAAAAGCTTTACACATTTAAAAACTTTACACATTGAACATTTGGATCCATCTACCAGAATCACAGAAAGCAATCAGATTCAGAATACATAACATTAAAAATGGGGACAGGCCACAACAGAACTTCATTATGATTGCTTTTGAGGAATCACGCTGAGAAGGGAGGTGTGGGGGATATAGAACTATTGGTTTCATTATGTCATTATTAGTCTAAATTACTTAGGCAGAAAACCTAAATTTTTTTGGTACTGGTGATGAACCCAGGACATCACAAATGGTAGCAAGTACTCTACTACAGTTACATCCCCAGCCCTTTTAAAATTTTATTTTGAGACTGTCTTCCTAAGCTGTCCAGGCTGACCTCAAACTTGCATCCTGAATAGCTGGGATTATCAGGTGTGCACCACCACACTCAGTCTAAATTTAAATGTAAAAGATTCTTTAAAAAGAAATACATGAGGGGAAGAGGGACTTTTCTGTATCAGGTGGGCAAAGTACAATCTGAGTACAATCCAAATCTAGGCAACAGCCAACTCTTACAAATAAAGTTTTAATACTGCAAACATTTATTTTAGCACTATCTATGGCTGTATGTCTATGGCTTGTGTTCCCACAGCAGAATTAAGTATTTATGAAGACATATAGCCCACTAAGCCTAGAATCTTTACTATATCTGATCTTTTACAAGAAAGATTTTCTGACTCCTGCTTGGATTAAAAGGAACTTGAAAGAGTCAAATGCAAAGTGTGGACTTTTATTTACTCTTGTTCTAAAAAACAAATATATGAAAGAGCTTGGAGACAGGGAAGTTCTAATGTGAACTGTGTTGATTGATTTCAGGAAGTTATAGTTAACTTGTTTTAGATGTGGTAATGGTACTATTGCAATTAGGAGAATGTCCTTAGTGTTTAAAGATGCATTCTGTTAGAAGTACCCTGTTGTCAATCATTTATTTTCTAGTGTTTCAGCAAAATTGATGAAAACAAACAAGTGAAGCAAATATGGCAAACAACCTGTACTCCCAGCGACTCGGGAGACTGAGGCAGGAGGATTGAGAGTTCAAAGCCAGCCCCAGCAAAAGTAAGGTGCTAAGCAACTCAGTGAGACCCTGTCTCTAAATAAAATACAAATAGGACTGGAGATGTGGCTCAGTGGTTGAGTGCCCCTAGGTTCAATCCCCTGTACATACACACACACACACACACACAAAAATATGGCAAACAATTGTTGAAATACATGGCCGTTGGGTATATGGATGTTCACATGCTTCATTTTTTTCTGTATGCTTTAAATGATCATAATAAAATCCTATTTTAAAAAGCAAGAACATGGTATTTATTTTACTTTAATTCTGAATTATTTATCTCTTAAAACTTCCAAGATCTTTACAGTATTCATGGCCAACCAGTATTTGGGACACTCACTGTGGACCAGGCACTCATTAGATAGCAGGGAGAACTCGAAAGAACAAATTGCAGCAGCTTCTGCCTGTAGGCAGTTCCCAGAATGAACCTCAGATGTCCAGCCCTCCTAATGAGAAGACATGCTCTCATTTAAGTCCCTTCTTGAGGAAGGGGGAATGCAGGGAAGCAGCAGATAGAGGTCTCAAGTGAAGATGAGAATCACAAAATTATGCGGTGCAGACAAAAGCTATGAAGTGGAAGTTGTATATGGAAAAGAAACCATCCTTCTCCCTCTTCTAGCCACAAAATAGTATGCATTTGAAATTAGAAAACAGCAGAGGAAGCAGAAGAAAGCCATGCCATGTAATATAGTTGGAAATACAGCTGCAACCCTCTATACAACTTCTCCCCACCCCAAACTGTCCCTGGAGCTCTGGCAATTTGGTACTGACCTGAAGAGCTTTTCTGTGCCATAGAACCCATCAGGTACATTCTTGGGGCCTCATAAAGCTGCCTTCTTAACCTGAGCCAAGGGAACGCCTTGGCTCCTAGCAGGGGTAAATGTGTCTGACTCCAGGAAAAGAATCAGGCAGACAACAAGTGCATCTATTTATATCTTAAAATCTGCTGGGCCAGCAACAAGCTAATAACCAACTGAGCATGATGGAGTGGCCACAAGCTAACCATCAGAGAGGAAAGAGCCCTGCACTGGTGGTCAAAGAAAATAATATATGTTAAAGTGCTGCATAAGCCAAAAGTTGCTATGAAACATCCTTGCTATTGTCATGAATTGGTTTCACCATCTATTAATTTGTGTCCTTGGACAAGTCACCCAGTGCCCTCTCTGAGTTTCGGTTTCCCTACCTATAAAACAGATGTAAATTTCTGTTTATCTTGTAGGACTCTAGGAAACTCAGATCTAATTTGTGCAAAAGTTCCTTGTAAACTGAAGTATTATTACTCAACCTCTGTTCTACTTAGAAAACAGGAAAATGCAAAAGTTAAAGATTCCAGGGGAGAAGTCAACCAGAGGGTGTTTTGGTCAGTTTTTTTTTTTTTTTTTAAACTACTGTGACCAAAAGACCTGACAAGAATAATTTTGGAGGAGGAAATGTGTATTTGGAGCTCATGGTTTCAGAGATCTCAATGCATAAACTGCCAACTCCATTGCTCTGGGTCCAAGGTGAGGCCAAACATATGGTGGAAAGCAGGAGGAAAGCAGCTCAGGACATGAAACCAGGAAGCAGAGAGACTCTTCTCTCCAGAGACAGAATATATATGTATATGTAAAAGGCATGTCCCCAGAGACTCATCTCCTCTAGCCACACCCTACTGGCCTGAAGTTACCATCCAGTTAATCCATTCAAGTGGATTAATGCACCAATTCAGTTAAGGCTCTCATAACTCAATCATTTCAATTCTTAACTTTCTTGCATTGTTTCACACATGACCTTTTGGGGAATACCTAATATCTAAACCATAATAGGAATTAGGGAAGTTTTTGTGGTGTCTAGCAGCCAGTTGTTTACTAGACCCATTTTCTCTGTTTCTGGACATACACCTACACTATATTCCTCAGCCTCCCTTGCAGTTAGGTGTGGCCATGTCACTGAATTCTGCCCAATAGGATGGTAATGGGTGGCAGTGATATACATCACTTAAGTCTGTTTCATAAAAAAACAAACAAACACTACACTCCATAAGTCTATTCTCATGCTGGCTCATGCAGGCACAGTAACTCTGAAGTACTGCCAAAGATACAAGATAGGAAGCCGGGCGCGGTGGCGCACGCCTGTGATCCAAGAGACTTGGGAGGCTGAGTCAGGAGGATCGCGAGTTCAAAGCCAGCCTCAGCAACTTAGCAAGGCCCTTAGCAACTCAGTGAGATCCTGTCTCTAAATAAAATACAAAATAGGGCTGGGGATGTGGCTCAGTGGCCGAGTGCCCCTGGGTTCAATCCCTGGTTCCAAAAAAAAAAAAAAGATACAAGATAGGAGCTGGGGTTCTGGCTCAGTGCTGGAGCACTTGCCTAGCATGTGTGAAGCACTGGGTTCAATTCTCAACATTGCATATAAGTAAAACAAAGATTCCTCAGCAACTAAAAGATTATATATCTTAAAAAAAAAAAAAAAAAGATACAAGATAGAAAAAGCCTGGGGTCCTGAATCACCAGTGGTGTAGAGGACAGGTACGCACAGATCAGAAGCATCCAAGTTAGTCTTTTGCCATGTTTGGTTCATTTAGATTAGATTGAACCATGTGAAATTGTCAATATTTGACTATTTTTGACCTACAAAAATAGTAATTTTGTATAATTTAGCCTAAGACATATTTTAGTTTGTTTTAGGAGCTATTGTAACTGTAATACACCATCTTAAACTAAGCCTTTTAAATAATCACGTTTTCAAAGATAAGAAGGAAAATTAGGATTCTACGGTTCACGAATCAGAGTTCATAAACTACCTACTTGGGGTCCAGATTTGTGTACAAAAATATTTGATTTGGTCTACAAAATGTTGGCCCGAATAGTTTTTAAAAAGTTGAATTCATTGGCCAGGCGTGGTGGCGCACGCCTGTAATCCAAGCGACTCGGGAGGCTGAGTCAGGAGGATCAAGAGTTCAAAGCCAGCCTCAGCAACTTAGTGAGGCCCTAAGCAACTCAGTGAGACCCTGTCTCTAAACAAAATACAAAATAGGGCTGGGGATGTGGCTCAGTGGCCAAGTGTCCCTGAGTTCAATCCCTGGTTCAAAAAAAAAAAAAGTTGAATTCATTGTTGAATCAAATATATTTTTCTGTCATACACTCAAAAATATTTTTCTTTGTCTTTTTCGTTTGTTTGTTTTATACTTAGAATTAATGTAGCAGGGCTGGGGTTGTAGCTCAGTGGTAAAGCACTTGCTTAGCACATGTAAAGCACTGGGTTTGATTCTTAGCACCACATATAAATAAAATAAAAAGGTCCATCAACAACTAAAATAAATGAATATACATATGTGCATATATATATGTATATATATATACATATATATATGAATTATTGTAGCAAAGTGGGGTTGGGGTGTAGTTCAGTGATTAGAGGGCTTGCCTAGCATGCACAAGGCCCTGGGTTCAATTCATCAGTACCCCTGATGTGTAGTAAAGAAAAAAACTAAAACTAAACAAAGCCTAAGAAACAAAGCTTTAATAAGCAAATAATTAAATTGTTACAGTTTTCAGAGAGAGGGAAGAGAGAAATTTATAATTATGGGATGAAAAAGCACAACATGAAATTCAGAAAACAGGAAAACATTTGGAGCTGAAACATAATTCAGTGATACAGTGTTTGCCTAGCATGAGTGAAGTCCTAGGTTTGATTCCACAAAATAAAGAAAAAAGAAAGAAGGAAGAAAAAGATTGATACAACTGACTACATTAAAACTCCTGGATAGCCAGGCATAGCAGCACCTGCCACATGGCATATTCCACGAGGCAAGAGAATTGCCAAGTTCAAGGCCAACCTTGGCAATTTGGCAAGACCCTGTCTCAAAATTAAAAAATAAAAGGGCTGGGGCAGGGTGCGGGACTACAGGCCTATAATCTTGGCTCAGGAGGCTGAGGAAGGAGGATCACAAGTTGAAAGCCAACCTTAGCAATTTAGTGAGGCCCTGTCTCAAAATAAATTAAAGGGGGCTGGGGTTGTGGCTCAGTGGTAGAGTGCTTGCCTAGCATGTGTGAGGCACTGGGTTCGATCCTTAGCACCACATATAAATAAATGAATAAAATAAAGGTCTATCAATATCTTTAAAAAAATTTTTTTAATTACCAAAGGAAAAATAGTTTAAAATAATAAAATAAATAAATTTAAAAAAAGAAAAAAAAGGCTGAGGATATAGCTCAGTGGGAGAATGCCCCTGGGTTCAGCCCTGAGTACCACAGACACAAAACCACAAAAATCTTGTATAGCAAAAATACTGTAAAATAGTCAAAAGTAACAGGCAGTTCTAGAGAAAAAGATATATAGATGAATGATCAAAGAACATAAGAAAAGTTATACTTTGTCAAATTGCCAAGTAAATAATACTCTTTGTTGTCCAGAGCACAGGGAGAATATTGCTTTCTTTCTCTCTCTCTTTTTTTTTTTTTTTT
>JAJEJO010004837.1:11501-27632 GCA_020662805.1 Glaucomys volans | reverse complement strand
AAGTCACTAAAGTACTTTTTTATAGTAGCAAAACAAACCAGATACAACCATAATATTTTATAAATGGGGCTAGTAGGTCATTTTAGGACTAAAAAGTTTAGCCATTACAATACAAATATATCTCCTAGATAAACTATTATAGTGGGAAAAGCAAAGTGCAGAGAACAATGTGAAACTAGTTTGTAAAATATTTTGAAATATATGTGTACTAATTTGTTTTCCATTACTACAGCAAAATGCCAGAAGCTGGATACTTACAAAGAAAATAAGTTTACTTAACTCACAGATTTGGAGGCTAAAGTTAAAGCAGTTTGGTTTATGATGAGAGCCTCATGGTAGAAGGAATCATGGCAGGAGTGTGTAGGTACATAGAGATCACATAGAGAAACAGGAAGCCAAAGGATGGGAAGGGTCTTGCACTTTTATGACAACCCCTCTTGAAGGAACTAACCCAAGAGGACTGCCTTAAAATTCTGTCTTCAACATTGCCACACTGACCACCAAACTTCAATATATGATTCCTTCAGGCATACACTCAACCATACCCAAACCATAGCAATGTGTATGTGCACCTATCCCTGTGACCCATATACAAGAAGCTATTAACAGTTGCCACCTTTGGAGAGAGGGATTTGAGGTTTGGAAATCAGAGGGTAGGAAGATTTTTGTTCTTCATTCCCTCTGTAGTTTCATCAAAAAAAAAAAAAAGTGCCTGAGTCATTTTCATTAAAATATATATATATATAAACTAGCAAGGCACAGTGGAATTACACCTGTAATCCCAGCAACTCAGGAGGCTGAGGCAGGAGGATTGCAGGTTAAAGGCCAGCTCAGGCAACTTAGCAAGATGTTGTCTCAAAATAAAAGTAAAAAAATTTAAAAATTTAAAAATCTGGAGATGGAGAGTAGTTGATTATCTAGTTCATTTTAAGGACCTCTTAAGGAAGCTACTAGGGATGTAGCTCAGTGGTAAAGCATCCCTGGTTCAATTCCCAGTAGCAAAAAAATCAAATCAAATACACAAAGTTATAAGCAAAAAATACTATGTTTTATACTATTAAAAAATACTATGTTTTATGTGATGCTGGCTGTTTGTCTTGTTATTGCTTGTTTGTTTTTTCTCTGCAGAGATGATGAGGGAATTTGTTGTTGTTTTCTTTTTTGGAGGGGCGGTACCAGGGATTGATCTCCTTGGTACATCTCCACATCTCCAGCCTGCCCATTTTTATTTTTTATTTTGAGACAGAATCTCTCTAAGTTGCTCAGGGCCTCACTAAATTGCTGAGGCTGGCTTTGAACTCGTGATTCTCCTGCCTCAGCATTCCAAGCTGCTGGGATTACAGGCCTGTGCTACTGCACGTGGTTTGTTGTTTTCAAGATGTGATCTCATGCCAGGCGTGGTGGTGCACACCTATAATCCCAGCAGTTTGGGAGGTTGAGGCAGGAAGAGCAAGAGTTCAAAGCCAGCCTCAGCAATGGTGAGGCAGTAAACAACTCACTAAATAAAATACAAAAATATGGCTGGGGATGTAGCTCAGTGGTTGACTGCCCCTGTTCAATCCCCAGTAGCCGCCTCAAAAAAGATGTGTCTCACTATGTTATCCAGGCTGGCCTCAAATTTCTTGGCTCAAGCAATCCTCCTGCCTCAGTCTCTTGAGGCTGGACTGTAAGCATATGTCACTGAGCCCATCTAAGAAGTATATGGTTTTTTTTTTTTTCCAGTTTTGTGGTTTCAACAGTGTTATCAGTAAGGTTTTTCCAGTAAGAAACAAAGTGGAAAGACTAAAGTATGAATGGACAAATTCTTTGAGTTTCATCAGTTCTCTGCACATAGTTCTTGAGCTTCCAATTATTATTCTTTATACTTCAGGCTAAAAAATCACCCCATGGGTTTGAAGTCATCTTCATTTTATAGCAGAAGAACTATAATCACAGAAGAGTTATGGTGACAGAATTACAACTGCAGCTCCCACCTGCTTAATACATTGAAGAAACATTATGGTATGAAATGCCGACATGCCGAATGTAGTTAATGCAAATGACTTGATTTGATCTTACATGATCTATGATGATTGAAAAGAAAGCACAAATAGATATGAATGACTTTGATATTCACTCCCACTTGCTCGAGATGTGCTTTTCTCTTTCTCATAGTGTTCCTCAGAGTTTTCCTTCATTTCTCATCAATTCTTGGGATTGGTTTTCTTTCCTCTTTCCAAATCACACATGTTTTCCCACCCTGTGAAAACCAGGGACTGGCTAGCCAGAGCATTACTGTAATTGTGTTCTGGAGGAAATCCTTTCTTTTACTGCCAGGAATTTCAGGCTCCAAAAAGGGGGAGGTGGGGGTGGGGGCTGGCACACTGCCAGGTAATTGCCTTCTTCTTCGCTTTAGCCATCTGCAGGCGACTGGCTGGAGCCCAAGGGTAAAACCACAGCCTCTGGGGCTGGAAGGGAGGGACTTTCAGGGATCCTGGGAGTTGAGTTGATCCTGGTCATTTCTCTACCGTACAAGCAGGACCTCTATTAAACCACAACCTAGCAAATTTTAATGCCTCCTAAAAATAGATACCATATAAACTCTGTTGATCACAGATTGCAATGTTAAAAACCTGATCATGAAACATTTTCATTCATCTAAAGTAGAGGTTGGGGTTGGGGTGTAGCTTAATCATAGAGCACTTGTCTAGCATGCACAAGGCCTTAGGTTCAATCCCCAGCACTGCAAGAATAAAATAAAATAACCCAGCGGTTGGTTTTTGCAAAGAACCCCTCCATATTTTAGGCTTCACAGACCACATGATCTCTATGGGGACTACTTACTTAATTCCACCATTGTAGTGCCAAAGCCGCATTGTGATACCAAACCAAATGAGTGTGGCTATGTTCCAATAAAATTTTATTTATGGACAATGAAATGTAAATTGAATTTAATTTTCACATGCCATAAATATTATTTCTTTTATTTCCAGTCATTAAAAAATGGAAAAGCCTTTCTTAGCTCATGGGCCATGTAAACTGTGTATAGTTTGCTGATCCCTGATCTAAAAGCAGTGGTTTTCAAAGTGCTTTGGCAACCCATCTGAGGGAGAAAGACTGGCTTGGCTACAGAATATGCCTCCCAGACTTCCTTTTTCGATTTTTTTTTTCTATCTTGTATATTGGCCTCCCAAGTTTTGTTTTATTTAAAGGGTCCCTTAGCTAGAAGTTTGAACGTCCCTGATCTAACCAGAATCCCTTCTTTTATTTTTTCCAACTTCAGTCCATTTTCTCTTGGTCTCCCTCAGTGGAGATGGAGAAGAGTTGATTATCTAGTTCATTTTAAGGACCTCTTAAGGGAGTCATCATTAAGTAACTGAAAACTCAAGTTTGTCCTTTCACATACTTCATAAATCTGTCAGATCCCCCCCCCCAATCCTCTAATTCATATTGTTACCCTTCTCTCTAAGTCCTACAAAATTCCACGAAGTGAGCTGGGTCTGGTGGCACACACCTATAATCTCAACTACTTGGGAGGTTGAGGCAGGAACATTGCAAGTTTGAGACAGCCTGGGCAATGTAGTGAGAGACCCTGTCTCAAAGAGAGAGACAGCAACTTGGGAGGCCTATGTGGGAGGATCTCGAGTTCAAAGCCAGCTTCAGCAAAAAGCAAGGCGCTAAGCAACTCAGTGAGACCCTGTCTCTAAATAAAATACAAAATAGGGCTGGGGATGTGACTCAGTGGTCGAGTGCCCATGATTGCAATCCCTAATACCACCCCCCACCAATAAAAAGAAAGAGTTCAAGTGCGAAAATTAAAATCCTGAGGTCAGAATCCAGGAAATCTTGAATTGACAGGAAGAAAACTGGGAAGTAGGTGAAAGCAAGAGGTTTGAGATGGGAGCTCTGAGTAACCCAAGGGTGCCTCCTGATCATCCCCCATGTCTCCTTTATATACAAATAATGCAGGGCTGGAGATGTAGCTCAGTTGGAAGAGTGCTTGCTTCACAAGCATAGGGCCCTGGGTTCAGTCCCTGGCACCGAAAAAAAAATGCATATTATCCATCATAGCAAATAGTTTTAGTAAAATCACCCTTAATACTCAGAGGTAATTACTGTAAAAAAATCACTGGTGTATGTCATTCCAGAATTCTTTTTATATGAGCATACATATGTTAAAAAGATTACATACTCTGTATTGTCACCTGGATGTCTCATGGGCAATTCAAATTCATGGTGTACAAAACAAAAGTTTTCATTTTATCTAAACCTGGTTCATTGAAACTCATTGTCCACTTCAAAACTAAGATGACCCACCATCTCCCTCACCACCATCCCAAGGATCACTAACTTTCCCTGTTAGCTCTTCACTTCCAAAATTATACTAAGTCACATTCCGACCCATTCTTTCTAAAATTGGTCTTTTTTTTTTTTAATATCGGGTATTGAACCCAACCCAAGTGGCACTCAACCACTGAGCTAAGTCTCCAGTCCCTTTTTTTCTTCTTAAATGTTCATAGACCTTTATTTTATTAATTTATTTGTATGTGGTGCTGAGAATTAAACCCAGTGCCTCACACATGCTAGGCAAGTGCTCTACCACTGAGCCACAACCCCAGCCCCAGTCCTTTATTTATTTATTTTTTTGGTATCAGGAATTGAACACAGAAGCACTTAACCACTGAGACACATCCCCAGCCCTTTTCATTTTTTATTTTGTGACAGAGTCTCAATAAATTGCTTAGGGTTTCACTAAGTTTCTGAGGCTGCCTTTAGCTTGCAATCCTCCAACTTCAGCCTCCTGAGTGGCTGGGATTACAGACATGCGCCACTGTGCTCCACCAGTCCTTTTTATATTTTGAGACAGGGTCTCACTAAGTCTCCCAGGCTGGCCTCAAACTTGTGATCTCTCTCTCTATATATATGTATGTGTGTGTATATATATATAAATCCTAGTTGCTGGGATTTTAAGCGTGTACCACCATACCCCAGCAAAGTCTGATTCATAAGCAAATAAAGCTAGGTTCCCCAATGAAATGTGCCCAGGGCCTCTACCAGCTGCCTGGTGGACTTGAAAATTGTCATTTTTCAGGGAAATCTGGAAATATGGTGCAAGGCCATCTTTAGTTCCCATGAAGTCAGATAACTCAGATGCCCAGGCTTGAAAGTTAATTCCAGAGGCTCCCAAGTCTTCTTAAAACAGAAGGGGTGCAGTCTAGCTCTAAAATAAGTTGCATACAGAGGAGTCAAAATATAAGAATGCTGAATAAGCCTGGTAATTCAGAATTAAGGAAAGATGATTCGAAAGAGACAGTGTGTCTCAACGAACACTGGCGCCACTTCCTTTACAGGCTGAAGAACCTGGCGGGCGGAGGTATACCCAGATGGCAGGAATACTCTCAGGCTCTGTTGACTAATAACAGTAGCTTTTTCTGAGCACTTACTGTGTATTAAGCATAGGGCTAAAGCTTCGTTTTTGCTCTCTTACATGCCACTGCCAATGAGGCATGAATAAAGGAAGAAGATTTAGAGTAAATAGTTCATCTAAGACAACAGCTAGAAAGTGGAATTGCTGGGATTGGAGCCCAGGTCATGCAGCTTCAGAATCTTTCTGTTGTTGTTGTTGTTGTAGACGGACACAATACCTTTATTTTATTTATTTATCTTTATGGGGGAATGAGAACAGAATCCAGTATCTTACACATGGTGGCAAGTGCTCTACCACTGAGCCACAACCCCAGCCCCAGAATCTTAATTTCTATGACATTTGGTCCTTGCTGTCCATGATGACTAGGATTTCACAGTAAAGGCTACAGTCAGAGAGAAGAGGAGGTTACTTAGAAGGCCACCCCCATAGACTTATAGCAACTAGGATTTGTACTCCAAAGGGAGCAAAACTCCTCAGGCCAAAGGTGACCCCAAAGTTTCTGCATTTGAACTAAGCCCTGACATAGACATCCACAACAGTTTGGGCTGTTAGAGATTCTGGATAGGGAGTGAGCTACCCTGAAGGAAAAGGCCTGAAATTTGCAAGTTACTCAATTTCTTTGTATCTGCTGCTGTCAGCATCTCCTAATTTAGGAATCTATATGCAGAAACCTTTGCTATTCCAAAAATACCAATTGTGTGCCACATTTAACACTGTCGTTACATATAGCCTAAACTCTGACAAGCTGACAAGTCACCAAATGACTGAAGATCATATTCACTCAACAATTACTTATTGAATACTGTGTTCCAGGCACTGTGTCAGATGCTGGGGATATAATAGTGAAAGAAAAAAAAAAAAAGTCCTGGTTCTTATGAAGTATAAAGGAGAAAGTGACTGGCACTTGAGTAATTTATAACAACATAGAGTAATGATGTGAGAAAGTTCAGGACTCTGTGAAAACACACAACAAAGACACTTTCTGACTCAGAAGCCAGGGCATGTGTCCTTGAGGAAGCAAGTTTTTGTTTTTGTTTTTTCTTCTTATGATGATTGTACTTCATAGACTATTTGCTTACAGAAAACATTCTCCAAAAACTGGAAATCATTTTAAAAGCAATTTTTCAAATTACAATGTTAAGTTGATCTCTAGTTCTATAAAATTCTATGACCCAAGATCTTTAAAGTTTTACTGCATTTCAAGATTGTTCTTGAAGAGATATTCTGCCAGACATCAACAAGTTCATCCAGACTAACCTTCCACACTCATTCAGACTGTGCGTAAGAGTTGGCATAATGTAGGTCCTTAAGTCGTTTCTCAAGAGAATAATTGAGCCTCCAGTAATTCTCTTGTTTCTTTTCACTTCCTCTAGTTGTTTATGAAGAAGTAAGCTTTGAGACCTGAAGAAATAGGCATTAACCAAGTGAAGAGGAGGTAAAAGAAGATAAGCAGTCTAGGTAGAGGGAAGGTAGTCTTGCAGGAAAAAGGTAGAGAAACTTCCAGACAAGGAGACTGATGTTAGCAGTTGGAATGGAAAGTGAGGTCCAGACAGAGGTCTATTTTGTTGTTGATGTTTTTATGAGATGCAAGAAGTACTTGTGTGTGCAAGAAATATATGTGTGTTCCTGTGCTAACGGGAAGGAGCCAGTTGAGAAGGGGAGACTGGGAGATAGCTTTATCCATAGCACAACATCCAAAGAGGACATGAGAGAAGGGAAGAAGGAAAGAAGGAAATCCCCTTTAACAGTTTCGAAGAAAGGAGGAGTTACGGATTTGGGTGGGTTTGTCCCTTGTCAATGGGGATTGAGTTGATTTCTGTTTTTTGTTTTGTTTTTCTGGAAAGGAGATCATTAGTTGAAATCAAGGGGTGTGTAAGAAATTGGAGATATGGATGTTCATACATGAATACACGACTAGTGTAACTTCATATCACGTACAACCACAAGAATGGGAATTTGTACTCCATGTATGTATAATACGTCAAAATACATTCTACTGTCATGAATAACTAAAAAGAACAAATAAAAAAGAAAGAAACTGGAGATCTGATGAAAAGGGGAAAGGTTGGAAATAGCCACGGTGGGGGGCTGTGTTCATGAATGTGGAAGGGTGCAGGCCTGCCTGGGTGCACCACGTTTAACAGCCCAAGCGTGGGTACCCAGAAAGCAAAGTGGAGTCCTCCAGGTCAGGAGTGATCCAGGCAGAGCAACGAAGAGACGAAGCGGCAGAGGAGTATAGGGTATTGGTGAGAGATGGGAGAAGTCAGGGCCTAAGGAATGTAAGTTGGGGTTGGGGACTAAAAACAAGGCAAAAGAGAAGAGATAGAGGGATCCATGGATTAGAAAGCAGAGAACTAGGGGAGTGCAGATAATTGAGCAAATCTGCTCTAAATAGACACTGTGTCTATCCACCTTTAACCATTTCCATATTTAGCCATTTCCATTACCTGTGGTAAACTCCTTCATCTTCCTCTTGGTCCACTAAATGACTTCTCCCTTCTTCAGTTCTTATCACCCTGTAACCCACTCTCTAATTCAAGTTCAAATTATCTTTTTAAGTGTAAATCCATGATACCAGTCAATATTAGGTATCTCCTGATGATTCAATGAAAAGAACATATCGCTTCTTCAGATACGCTAATAAAAATGCATAATCTGAATAGAATCATGAGGAAGCATCAGCCATACCCACATGGAAGAACATTCTACAAAATGACTACATTCTTCAAAAATGTCAAGAAAAGACAAAGACAGAGGAACTGGTCTAGATTAAGGTGACTAAAGAGACCTAACAACTAAATACAATGTCTTGTTCCAAATAGGAACTGGGACTAGGATATAGGTAGTCATAAGGAATATTGATGGGCGTACTGAAAATTGAATATGACCTGCAGATGAGATAGTAGCACTGTTTCAATGTTAGATTTCCTAATTTTGGACTAGGTGTAGTGGTGCTTGCCTGTAGCCAGTGACTGTCTCAAAATGAAAAATAAAAGGGCTGGGGATATTATTCAGTGGTAAAGTGCTCCTGAGTTCAATCCCCACAACCAAAAGAAAAGAAAAAGAAGAAGAAGAAAGAAAAGAAAAGAAAATGAAAGGCAGGGGCTACCCTAGCTACTTGGGAGGCTGAGGCAGGAGAATGGCAAGTTCAAGGTTGGTGTGGGCAACTTAGAGAGACCTTATCTCAAAAAATAAGAAAGGGTGGGGTGCAGCTCAGTAGCAGTGCACGCCTTGGATTCAATCCCCAGTAGTAAAATATTTATTTAATATATGAGAACAGAATGAAAGGAGATGAAGCCAGATGAAGCAGTGTCCACATCACAGGGACCCTGAGGTCCTCATGAGGAGTTTTCATTTTAACAATCATGAGAAGCCAATGTAGAGTTCTAAGCAGGGGACTAACACAGGCACACACACACACACACACACACACACACACATACACACACACACAAACACACACAATTTTGTATACAATTTTTTCTCCATCATTTGAGAGTAAGTTGCAAACAATTATGCCCCTTCACTAACTCTCCTAAATATGCTTCATGAATTTCCTAAAAACAAGGACATTTTCTTAGAGAACTACATTTTAATTGTCAAAATTATAAAATCTTTCTTTTTCTTCTTCTTCTTCCTTTGCAGTACTGAGGATTGAGCCCAGAGGTACTTTACTACTGAGTTATATCCCCAGCCCTTTTTATTTTTTATTTTGAGACAGGGACTCACTAAATTGCACAGGCTGGCTTTGAACTTGAAATCCTCCTGCCTCGGTCTCCTGAGTCATTGGGTTTAGAGATGTGTGCCACTGCACAGTGTGTACCATACCTCTTCTATGTTTAGAAATAGATACACAAATATTTGCCACGGTGTTATAATTATAGTCTTTGGTAAAGTAGCCTGGTGTACAGATTTGTAGTCTGGGAACAATAGGCCATGTCGTGTAGCCTAAGTCTATAGTATGCTATGCCAATCAGGTTTGTGATATTTGCACAGTGACAAAATTGCTGAATGACTCATTTTATTTAATTAATTAATTTATTTATTTATTTATTTATTTATGCAGTACTGGGGTTGGAACCCAGGGGCGCTATACCACTGAGCTACAACTTCAGCCTAAATTGCCAAGGTTGGCCTCAAACTTGCAATTCTCCTGCTTCAGCCTCCTGAGTAGCATGTACCCTGTCACCTGACTGAATGATTCATTTCATTTCTCAGAACAGATCCCCATTGGTAATGGACCCATGACTACTCCTCCTCCAATTCATAAGGTTGATTTCTTGTCATTCAGTTTGCTTTTCCTGTATTACCTCCTCAAAGGAGGTGATGTTACCCCATCCCCCAACCCCAAACTTTTCATTATCTAGTTATTTTACCCATTCATTTCTGTCTTCTCTAGTAGACTGTAAATCTCTGAAAGTGGGATCAGTTTCATCTTGTGCATCCCCCTGTCTCTTGCACCTAATTCGATATAAGAGGATGTGCTCAGGCTGGGTGCCCAGATCAGTAGGAGAGTGTTTGCCTAACACATGGGTTCAATTTTCAGTACTGTGCGCACACACAAGCCCACCCTCTCAAGATGTACTCAATAGCTTTCCAATGAACAAATGAACAAAGGAGGAAGGAGGTGTGCCCAGAGAGCACATTAGTGAAGGAAGTGGACCAGTAATGATGAGGTCCAGTGAGTACAGGAGTGGGGGAGTCCCTGACGTGCAGTGGAGGCAGCATGATGAGTGGAGAAAGTAAATACCTATGAAGTACGGGACCATGATCTGCAAGAGAAAAACAGACCATTTCTTTTGCTTCCCTGTTTCCCTCCCTTCTTTGGAAACTGGAAAAGAAACTGCTGGAGATTAAGGCATTTGCCACTACTCATCTTAGAAACAAAACCTCATCTGATTCTTTGCTGTACTCCTAGAGGCTGGAAAACAGCCGAGTGTCAAAATCCTGATTTTGATTCATAAACATGTTTGGGGAAAAAAAGATGAAGGAAGAATGAATGAATGAATGGAAGAAAGGAAGAAAAAAGAAAGAATGAATGAATGAAAGAAAACCAGAAATTGTAGTTAGGACCTAACCGTAGTAAAAAAATTCTCTGACTTCCATGGGTTTGGTATTAATGGAAGCCTTTTATCTCTCAAACTTTGTGCTTGTGCTGCCAAGCGGAGGAAGGGAAATCGGGCAGAAGGCTCTGTCTGCATAATCATGCTCCCACTGGCCCTCCCTAAACGCACAGCAGAGCTCCGCATGATGGCTCACCCCCCTGATTCTGGGAGGCCCCAGGCTAGCATGAGAAATCAGTGGGAAAATGTTCTTTTAGATGTCAAATCCCAGTTTCTATCAGAAAACAAGGACAGATGAATAAAGCCGCAGGCAAGGACAGGCAGGCCCTTATGTTGCTCATGTGAACATTTAAAAAAATTCTTCATAATGCTCTGCCTGGAGTTCTTAGACCAAATGCTAATCTGTTCTGCTCTGAAATACAGGGATCCTTAACTTTAGGCACTAAAGGGCACTGCAACCTCCTGGCCTCTTCTCTCTTAAGGGAGGAAAATTTCATTTAAAAGTGCATTTTACCACCTGTGGCTCCCTCCAAAGAATTATCTTTTCTCTCATTTCTTGTAACGAATTTTTTCCCCCAGTACTGGGGATAAAACCCAGGGGTGCTCAGCCACTGAGCTACACCCTCAGCCCTTTTTAATTTTTTATTTCAAGACAGGGTCTTGGGCTGGGGCTGTAGCTCAGTGGCAGAGCGCTTGCCTAGCATGTTTGAAGTACTGGGTTAGATCCTTAGCTCCACATAAAAAAATGAAACAAAATAAAGTCATGCTGTCCAACTACAAGTACAAACAAATTTTTTTTTTTTTTTTTAAAAAGACAAGTCTTGCTAAGTTGCTGAGGCTGGCCTTGAACTTGTGTTTCCCTGCCATAGGCTCTGAAGTTACTGGGATTACAGGCATGTGCCACAGCACCCAGCTCTATGAGGAATTAGGGCTGGGGATAGAGCTCAATGAAGAGTGCTTGCTTAGCATGTATGAGGTCCTGGGTTTGATCTCTGGCACTAGGAAAAAAATTTTTTTAAATAAACTTTATTTTGCATTAATATTAGATTTGTGAAAAAGTTGCAAAATAAGTGCATATGCTACTTGTCCGGTTTCCCTCATTTTCAGCATATTATGGTATATTATGGCACATTTTTACAACTAAGAAGCTAACATTGGTCTGTTAACTATTAACTAAACACTTTGTTTGAATTTTCTTAGTTTTTCCCTAATGTTCTTTTCTGTTCCAGATTCCATTCAGGGTACATTACATTTAGTCATTATGTCTAATCAGATATTTTGTAAAATGTCCTTCAAATCAAGATTCTCTAATGTTTTTCTAACAGATTGTTTATTTTCCCTGATTATTTGCTCATTACTATCTGTATGGACTCAGATATACTTATTTTACAATTTGGGTTATGGTTCAATACTATGTTATTTATTTTGTTACTCAAATTGTTTCAGCTTTGGCTTTCTAGAACTTTGTCAGGTTGATTTCCGTGTCCCTTTGACACATTCCCATTTTAATATAATTTTTTAAACATACAAATGAAAGATAATCACTTATCTTCTGAGGCACTTTATTCTTAATATTACATAAATGGACTTGACCATCCCCCAATAAGTCCAAAACAGATGTCATTTTAGCTGTGCATAGTGGCACATGCCTATAATCCCAGAGGTTCGGGAGGCTGAAGCAGGAGGATCGCGAGTTCAAAGCTAACCTTGGCAACTTAGTGAGGCCCTCAGCAACTTAGTGAAACCCTGACTCTAAATAAAATACAAAAAGGACTGGGATGTGGTTCAGTGGTTAAGTGCCCCTGGGTTCTATCCACGATATTCAGGGGGCAAGAAAGGCAATATTTTCCTAATCTGATTGTGTTGCTATTAGAATGACTCATGGTTTACATTTAACTGCTTCTTTTATTTATTATTATTATTATTTTTTTTTTTATGGTGCTGGGATGGATCGAATCCACAGCTTCATGAATGCTAAGCAAGTGCTCTACCAAGTAACGTGGGTTTTGTTCTTATTTTTGCAGTGCTGGACATGGAACCTAGAGCGTCACATTTTCTAGGCAAATGCTCTCCTATTAAGCCACACCCCCAACCTTACCTTTAACCACTTTGGTTCTTTTACTTTTTAAGACATTTACATTAGTAATCTGGATTCACTATAGGAAAATTCAAGTAAGAAGAAATGATCCATAATCTTATTATGTAGTGATAATTACTATTAATACTTTCTTGTACACTTTTCTCATTTCTGGTGTGTGTGTGACTCACCAGTATATTGTTAGCATCTTTCCCAAGTCAATATACATGCTTAATGGATATTTAGCTTGCTTTCTGCTTTACTATTAGAAGCATTCTTCTAATATTTAAATCACTAATTTATGCCATAGCAACAAAAACCAAACTTAATTGTTTCCAGATTGTGAAAGTTCACAAATTCTAGTCTCTTAGGTTTTTGCTGAAATCATTTAGCATGATTTTTTATTTATTTATAGTGCCTATATTATAGCCTGTACCATGGTAAATACCAAAATAATTAAAGAGTGTGATCCCTGTGATGATATAAAAATAGAATCAGAAGACATAAATCTAAGACAATATATAATCAAATATGATGAAACATGATATAGGGGCTACGTAAATACTAAAGGCATTCCAAAGAAAGAAAAATAGTTTCTGACTTAGCTGACATTTGTGTCACGTTTCCTTATATGTAGCAACAACTATCGGTGCTCATAGATGATTTTGTTTTCTTCTGACCCAAGACTAGAATACATTTTCCAGCCTCCAGTGCAGTTAGGCCTGGTCATGTGACTGCTGTAGCCCATGGAATGTGAACAGGAGTGATGGACACCACTTCTAGGTTCATGAAAACCTCTCAAGCACAATCCTCACTTCTCCACCGTCCCTTCTCCTGCTGAGTGGAGAGGATAAAGAGAAGGACACAGAAAAGGGTGGAGCCACAATGTGGGGAAAAGCCTGAGTTCCTGAATGACTATGTGGAGCAGAGCCCCTTTTCCTCCTTATCTGCCTTCTTCCACCCCTTTCCTCTTTCTCTCTTCTCTTACCTCTTTCTTTCTTCATTCCTCTCCCCCTACCCTTCCACCAACCCACTTTGGACTGTGAACAAGAGAAATAAACTTTTATTAAATTAAACTGCTACAACTTCAGGGTTTATTTACTGTAGAAGCTGGGGTTCTTTATTTCTATAACACCCAATGGAATATACATTTGGGAGTTTATTTCCTTCACTCAGGTGTCCTACTCCCTTGAGAACATTTCCTCTTCTGCACAAATGGAAGTGGTTCTGTATAATAATGAACCTTACCTAAAGAGACGATTGACTTGTTTGCTGCTTGCTACGTTTGTTGAGCCCCTGGCCCAGGAGTCCTCTTCTGTAATGCAACCCACTGCAAATATAAGTGTCATCCGGGTCCATTGCACTGCCCTGCTGGAACTCTGGGGCGAGAGGAACCAATGCACATATGCTGATGTTCACGCTATTTGTTGCAACATGAGTGATAAAGTGCTCTGCCTCTGACTCAGGAGTTTCGTGTCTACTGCCAGCATCCAGGAAATAGCAACAGGCTAGCTTATTAATTTGCAAATAGCCTTCATAGTTCTTAGGCCCTCTTAACTTGTTCCACTTTTGCACCTACCCAATCTCTGATTCTCTGGGAGATAGGGTTACTAGACTCTTGGCATATGTAGAGAAGCTAGGAACTTCAAAGGTCTAGAGCTCTTCACTCATGATTCATTCCACAAATATTTACCGAGGACCTACGCCAGCTGTATGCAACAATGAACAAAATAAACTAAGTGCCTTTACTCATGGAGACTGCATTCTAGTGGGAGAGACAAACCCATAAATAAGTACATAATTTTCTATAGCAATAAATGATTTGAAGAAAACTAATTCAGAGTAAGAGAATGGAGCTCTGTGATGGGGTGGCCAGAGAAGGACCTCCAAGGTGATGTCATTTGAGCAGAGGCTGAAGAAAGTGAGGGGGTGAGACATGGGAAAATGGAAAAGTAAAGAAAGCATTCCAGGCAGAGAGAAGAGCAATTGTAAAGGTTCAGAGGTGAGAACATGTTTGGTACAAATCAAGAAGGGAAAGGTTACGTTGGTGGGTCAAAGTGGAGAAGTAGTTATGGATTTTTTCCCCCTAGTGGTAATAGGCACTAGGGGCTCTCTACCACTGAACCACATCCCAGTTTTCATATTTTATTTTATTTTTATTTTTTAATTTTTAATTTTTTTAATTTTTATTTTTTGGTACTGGGGATCGCACTCCACCAACTGAGCCACATCCCCAGCCCTATTTTGTATTTTATTTAGAGACAGGGTCTCACTGAGTTGCTTAGGGCCTCGCTAAGTTGCTGAGGCTGGCTTTGAACTCGTGATCCTCCTGCCTCAGCCTCCCAAGTGCTGGGGTTACAGGCATGCGCCACCGTGCCCAGCTACATTTTATTTTTGAAACAGGGTCTCATTAAGTTTCTGAGACTGATCCTGAACTTGTAATCCTCCTGCTTCAGTCTCCTGAGTCATTGGGATTATAGGCATGCCATTGTACCTGGCCTCGCTTTTGGATTTGATCTGAAGGCCTTGTAGGTCTTTTCACTGAACTTGACATTGAACATTACAAGGAATTAGTATCATAGCAACTGCTTCCCAAAGATCTCCTTCCTTCTGATTTTGGCTTCTAGACCATGAACTTCCCTCTTCTGAACAGCTGCCTGATCCATTCTCCACATTATATTTCTTCTCTCCTTACTCTGGCGCCAAACTCACTTGTTTACATATTCTTCTTCATTAAACTAACCAAGCTGTGTGTTCAGCGTAATCACAGCAAAAAATCTTTCCCCTTAAGAACTATGCAAGCCGGGCGTCGTGGCGCATGCCTGTAACCCAAGTGACTTGGGAGGCTGAGTCAGGAGGATCACGAGTTCAAAGCCAGCCTCAGCAACTTAGCGAGGCCCTTAGCAACTCAGTGAGACCCTGTCTCTAAATAAAATACAAAATAGGGCTGGGGATGTGGCTCAGTGGCCGAGTGTCCCTGAGTTCAATCCCTGGTTCCAAAAAAAAAAAAAGAACTATGCAGTGTGACCAGTGACTATGAGACATAGTGCAGGGTAGGAATGACTTGGAAAAAGGGGTAAATGATGCAGGGGCTGATGGTAGTGAACTGGATAGTAGAGATGACCCTCATCAGTACCTCTTCATAGACGAGGGATGCAAGGTCAAAAGATTAAGCAATGTCCAAGGTTACAAAGCACAGTGGCAACAGAACTGAGTAAGAGACTGGTACTATGGTCTATGTCCCCCTAAATTCATATGCTGACACTTAATGGCTAAAAATGATAGTATAAAGAGGTGGGGCCTTGGGGCTGGGGTTGTAGCTCAGTGATAGAGCCCTTGCCTTACATGTGTGAGGCACTGGGTTCAATACTCAGCACCATATAAAAATAAACAAATAAAATAAAGGCATGAAAAATTCCCCTAAAACAAATAGAGGTGGGGTTTTGCAGCACTTGTTAGAGCCAGGTACAGTAGTGTGCCTATAGTCCCTGATACTTAGGAGGCTGAGACAAGAGGATTATTTGAGCCCAGGAGTTCAAGGTCAACCTGGGTGACAGAGCAATAACCTTTCTCTTAAAAAAGAA
>JAJEJO010004834.1:0-40247 GCA_020662805.1 Glaucomys volans | reverse complement strand
CATTGTGAATGGTGGCTATTTCCTGAGGCCAGTTTCACAACTCATCAATATACAGCATGATTCCAGACAAGGAGGAGAGTTTTCCTAGGGCCATCCCCCTGTGGCCTGTGCTGGCCTTAGTAAACCATGCATCCATGCACACTTCCACATCACTCCCTGGTATACTACTCCTGGTGAGGACCAATTGCATGCACCAGGGTCCCCATTCCCAGGAAAACATGATTCCTCCTGTGGCCAAGTGAGCAAATCGGCTCCTGGTGGACATGGATTGTATGGCAGCCTGTTAGTCTTCAGTAGGTTGTCTTATATTGGTTGGAGTGAGAGGTCTCATAATCAGAGAGGCTTTGCCCTCACCACATGCTGATTCCTCTTTTCCTGGGCTAAGAAGTGAGGATCGTGTTTTGGCAAACCAAGGACCAATGATCTTCCATGCTTTCTCTTCACTCCTATAAGGACATGTTAGGAAGTCTTTGTCTTGACAGTTTCTCTGCAGCAGTCAGGCCTTGAAGATATTCTGGTTGCCATGTCAACTGGGACAGCATTGTGCTGTCATATTCTTATTCTGTGATTGCAGGCTTCATGTGAAGAAAAGCTACAATAACAGCCATGCCAATCATGAAAACACAAGATGCTAGAGGCTGAGAAACATGTCCTGGGGAGAGAAAAAACCTGAATTCTGCTATATAAGCCAGACAATTCCATGCCATTCCAAATCTGACTCCCTCTTCCCTGTCCCATCCAATGTACATATTGTAGTACTTCTCTCTGTTGCTCTCATGGCCCCAGACCACTGGTAAACAAGTTAGGCATTTCTTGAGTGCAATCAATACCAGTGTAGCAGCATATTGGGGAGAATTGAAGGAATGACAGTTCAATGGACAGGACTATCACCATATAATATCACTGCACAAAATTTTGAGAGGAATACCTGCACACATAACTACTGAATGCTTGAACACTGTTTGGTGATTATTTCTCTCTTATAAAAAGTTATTCATGTGTTCAGAGATCTGATGATCCACCACCACTTTCCATTCTCTAAACAGATTTTTAGATTGTGTCTCATGAATTTGCTGAGGCATTCCACAATTCAGAGAAGCAGACATTGCTCAGGAAGTCCAAATTTTCCAACCATCAAAACACCCAAGGAGAAAAGCAGGATCCAGCACCTCCACTTGGATGCTCATTTTGCTCTACTGGATAGATATTCCTGAAGAAAAGGTCAGGAGGAATGAAACCAATGAGACAGGTGTGAACATTTTCGAATTGGATGGATTTGGTGTACATGTGTGAAAGATTTCCTCAAAATCCTGTGGCCCAAAAATCAGAGGATACACTATTTCCTTTGAATATTTATTTATCCTACTGCTACACACATCTATGCCTCCTTTAGATAATTTTCTGCTCATTGAGCAGCTGCAACACTCTCATTCCTTATAGGGATAAGAACAAGCCCATCTCTCCTGAATACTCACTAGCCATTGGGATTTGACCTATGACAAAAAAATGGTGGCTGCATTCTTCTTAAAAGCTTCCACAGAATTTTATAGAAATTATTTGGATCTGCTTGGGGTGGTTCTTCTACAAAGTCTATCCCATAGTAATCTCCGTAGACATGCAGTCAGCTTAAAGAGCCTCCTCAGACCATGTCAGCCCTCCACAGAGTCAACATTTACTCCTCTGATTAAACAAGTGAACACAAAATGAATAGATAGGTATCACATTCAATTGGAAGCCCATTCTAAAGAGAATGCCCATGAAAAGTGCTTACACAGAGACCTGGATTTCTTAAGAGGCAGTATTCCTGAAGATCAGACATCTCTGAGGAATATAGAGGTTATAAAATTGTCATTAATATGCTGACAAATGCATTGAATAAGCAAGTTCTATAAGTTAAAAATCCTCATCAGGATCTAAAATTGATTATTTTCCTTTTTTGTATTTTTAAATTCAGGATTAGCTCATATTAGGACTTAATTGTTGCCTTTCAGCAAGAAAGAATATTCAAAATTTCCACTGCACATGTGTTTGTGAAGGAGAAACTTTCTGAATGTTACTCGAGACTCTTTGCCCAAAAAGTGGAATTTGACACCTCAATGTATACCAACACTACCACACTATCAGCTTGAATAGAGAGAGATGTAGAAATAAACACATTGGAATACGGCCCTCGATTTATTCAGTCTTTTCTGCTTTGCATTTTTACAGATATCATTTATTAAACACTTGTATTTTTGGTGCTGAATACATGAATTAACATCTGCTGATATATTTTTTTCAGGAACCACAGAGTTTATGTAAAACCTGGTTTCCCTGTATCCTTTGAGGTTCAGGTACATCCTCTCCTCATCAAGCATTCCTTCATCCATCAGTTTCATGGTCTTGGAGGATGGGTGTGCCAGGGTTCAGAACACTGCCCTGAATGTCTGCATCTGCCAGTAGGTGGTTAAGGGGTCCTGGTGAATGTGCCAGACACCTTTACTCAGACCTCTGAGAGGATATTCAAGAGAATTATAACTTCATTAGAGACACATTGTGAAGGTGTTTCTCACTCCAAGGTCCACTTGGAGTGGGGCCACTTGAAAAATCACTGCTAGATATTTTCTTGAGTGCACTCTAAATGTAAGTCAACAGAAGAGTTTCAGGGTACTGATCAATGATGTGAGCTGAGAATATCTATCCTCAATTTCAAGCAACTGGATAGCCTACATCTAATGGATTACTGATTAACTCCCTCCTCTCATAAATAGGGAGATCAACATCTCCATTTTTGTTCTCAGAGTTCTTAAATCTCAGGTTACATCTGTCTCCTGTTGGGGTCTCATGGACAGGATTGGCATCACATCAGAGTTGGTGTGATGTTCTCCAATTCATTCTTGACCTAAACCACCTACTTTTCCACATGCTGTCCTCTCTGAAATGTCATCCATCTGCAAACATTGTGAGTAGGGGCTATTTTCCTAGTCCAGTTTCATGACTCAGCAATATACAGCATGAGAGCCTAAAAGGAGGAGAATTGTCCTAGGGCCAAGTCCCTGTGGCCTGTGGTAGGCTTGGTAAGTCTTGCATCCTTGGACATCCCCACATCAGTTCCTGGTCCACTACCCCTTGTGTGGACCAACTGCCTGCAGCAGAATCCCCATTCCCAGGAAAATATGATTCCTCTTGTGACCAAGTGAGCAAATCGGCTCCTGGTGGACATGGATTGTATGAGAGCCTGTCTTTCTTCAGCAGGGTCTCTGGTTAAGGATGGAATCAAAGGTCTCAAAGTCAGCAAGGCTCTGCCCTCAACACATGCTGATTCCAACTTCCCTGGGATAAGAGGTGAGGATTGGTTGTTGACAAAATTAAGGACCCCTGGGTCTTCCCTGCTTTGTCTTCACTCCTACAAACCCAGGTTGGCAAGCCATTTCCTTGAAAGTTTCTCTGCAGCAGTCAGGTACTGAAGATATTCTGGTTGCCATGGCAACTGTGACACCATTGTGCTGTCATATCACTATTCTGTGACTGCAGGCTTTATGTGCAGAACAGCTGCTATGACAGCCTTGCCAATCATGGAAATCCAAGATGCCAGAGGCCCAGTAACAACCCCTGAGGAGAGGAAAACCTGCATTATGCTTCATTAGCCAGAAAATTCCATGCCCTTCCAACCCAAACTCCCTCTTGCCTCTCCCTTCCAATCCACATATTGTAGCAGCCTCTCTTTGCTCTCATGATCCCAGAGCACTGGTGAGCAAGATAGGCATTTCTTGAGTGGGATCAAAACCAATGTACCTGCTTTGGGGAGAAATGAAGGACTGAGACTTCAATGGACAGGACTATCTGCAAATCATCTCATTGCACAGAATTTTTAGTATCTGCACACATATCTACTAAACAATTCAAAACTGATTGGGGATTATTTAACTCTGAGAAAAGAATAATCATGGGTTCATAGACCCTGTGATCCATGACCTCATCCCATTCCCTAAACATAGTTTCAGACTGTGTCTCCTGAATTTGCTGACACATCCCCCAAATGAGAGATGCAGATATTACCCAGGATATTCAACTTTTCAAAGCAATGCAACACCTGAGGAGAAAAGCAAGATTCCAGTGGAGCTGGGATATTACTTTGGCCACACTGGATAGATCTTCCTGAAAAAAAGATCAAGAGAAATTAATACAATGAGACAGATGGGATTTGATTGGTTTGGTGTTCATGTGTGAAAGATTTCCTCAATCCCCCTTGGCTCTAAAGAGGAGAGGACACACAATTTCCTTTGAATGCCTATTTCACCTACTGCCACATACCTCCATGCTTCCTTCAAATAATTCTCTGCTCATAGAGCAGCTGCAATATTCTTGTTGCTTACAGGGATAGGGGCAAACCTTTTTCTCCTAATTACTCACTAGACATTGGGATTTTATTTGCAACGATGAATGGTGCCTTTATTGATCTCAATAGCTTCTACAGAAATTGATAGAAATTATTTGGATCTCTTGGGGTTGTTCTTCTTCAAAGCATATCCCATAATCATGTCTGCATATATGCCATCATGAAATTTAAAGAGCCTTCTCAGACCATGTCAACCCTCCACAGAATCAACATTTACTCCTCTGATCAATCAATTGAATACAATTTTTGGGTAAGTATCATATTTAATTTGAGTTCTATTCCAAAGAGAGTATTCATCAAAGATTTGTATGCCCGAGAAACGTGCTTCCCCAGAGACCTCGATTTCTTAAGAGGCAGTATTCCTGATGATCAGAAAACTCTGAGGAATGTAGAGGTTATAAAATTCTCATTAATATGCTGGCAAGTGGATTTCATCTGCAAGTTTTACAAGATGAAAATGCTCACCAGGGTCTAAAATTGATTTTTTTTCATTTTTGTATTTTGAAGTTCAGAAATAGCATGTGATGGGACTTCATTGTTGACTTACAACAAGAAAGGATATTCAAAATTTTGACTGCACATGTTTGTGAATGAGAAGCATTCTGGGTCATTCTTGAGTCTCTCTGACAAAGAAGTGCACTTTTCACCTCAACTTTTCCCAAAAATATCACACTACCAACTTGAATACAGAGAGATATAGGCAATACACAGGGGATCATGACCCTTGCTTTACTAAGTTTTTTGGGCTTTGCATTTCTACAGATATCATTTATTAAAGACTTGTATTAAATTGTGCTGAATCCATTAATTAACCTCTCCCAGTTCAAGAACCACAATGTTTATGTAAAGCCTTGTTCCCCTGTATGTTTTGAGATCTGCTTTCATTGTGTCCTCATTAGGCACTCTTCCCTAAGTTTCACGATCTTGGAGGATGGTTGTGCCAGTGTCTATGACACTGATCTGTAACCAGCTGCTGGTTAAGATGTCCTGGATCATTGACCAGAGGGCTTTTACTCAGATGACTGAAGGAATGTTCAAGTGAATTACAACTTACATGAGGACACATTTTGAAGGTGTTTCTGTCTCAAAGGTTGAATGTAATGGCCACTAGGAAAATCATAGAAAGGGAAGATCTGTGTAAGCTCTAAATATGAGACAATAGAAAAGGTGATGGTGCCTGGTCGACCATGTGAGCATCAAATGTCTCTCCTGGATTTCCAGAAACATGCTATCCTCCTTCCTAATTAATTACTGAGTAACTCCCTCCTCTCGACATTGAGAGATCAGCATTTCCTTACTTCTTCTTAGAAGTACTAAATCCCAGGTTTCGAATATCTCCTGTTTGGTTTTGGGCATGAAACAAGAATTAGTGTGATATCTTCCAGTTCAAACTTCACCTAACCAAATGAGCTACCCCTCATGCTCCTCTGCTCTGAAATATCATTCATCAACCCTCATTGTGATTGATTGCAAGGCTTTAGGCCTGTTTCCCTTCTCAGCAATGTATCTGGTGAGCCCAGACCAGAATTATTTTCTTTTTAGGTTCATGCTCCTGGTTTCTGTGCTTGCCTTGGTGAACTATGTGTCCTCGGGCTCCCTGAAAACCTGTCTGGTCTACTGTCCCTGGTGGGGAAAAGTTGCCTGCAGCAGGGTCTTCATCCCCAGGAAATTGAGATGCCTCCTGCTGCAAAATGAACACATCAGACCTTCAAGGACATGGATGGAATAGAAGCCTCCCAGGTTTCAACAGGGTCCCTTATTTTGGAAGGAGTCAAATGTCTCAAAGTCAGAGAGGCCCTGCCCATAATACATGCTAATCACCCTTCTCCTGAGCTTAGAGGTTAGGATCACCTTTTTGGCAAACAAATGACAGCTGGTTTTACCTGTTGTACTTCCCTCCTACCAGCACAACTTGGAGTGCCCTGTTCTTGAAGGTTCCTCTACAGCAGCCAGAACCCAAAGTGGTTCCACTTGCCATATCAATCATGACACCAATGGTGTCATAAGGCTTTTCTGTGACTGCAGGTGGTATGTGCAGAACAGTTCAGATGACAGTCATGCTGTTTATGGAAACAGAAGATGCCCAAGGCACAGCAACAAACCCTGGGGAGAGAAAAGCCCTGCAATCTCCTATATGAGCCAGAAAATTCCACACCCTTCTAAACAAAACATCTGCTTTCTGGACCCTTCCAATCTGCATAATGGAGCAGTCCTCTCTTTTGCTCTCGTGTCCCAGAAGCACTGGTAAGCAATTCAGGCATTTCTTGAGTGGGATGAAAACCAGGACAGCAGCATGGTGCAGAGAAAAGAAGGACTGACAGTTCATTGGACAGGACTATCTGCAAAAAATCTCAGAGCATAGAATGTTGAGAGGAATTTCTGCAAGCATACCTACAGGAGGTTTTAAAACTTAATGGGTATTATTTACCACTGATTAAATTTTTTCATGGATTCATGGACCCTGTGATCCATGTGATCACCTCTTTCTTACCCTAATCATATTTACAGACTGTACCTCATAAATTTACTGAGATAATCCCCAATTCAGAGGAGCAGACATTGCTCAGGAAATTCAACTTTTCCAAGCAACGAAGCACCTGAGGTGAAAAGCAAGATCCAGCACCTCCACTGGGATACTCATTTCATCCCACTGGATAGATCTTCCTGAAGAAAAGTGCACAGGAATGAAAACAATGAGGCAGGTGTGAGCACGTTGGGATTGTACAGGTTTGGCGTTCAGGTGTGAAAGATTTCCTCGATTTCTTGAGGCCCCAAAGTTCAGTGGACATGCTAATTTCTACAAGTGCCTACTTCCTCTACTGCCACATACTTCCATTCTTCCCTCAGAGAATTGTCTGCTATTGAGCAGCTACAACACTCTCATTCTTCAACGGGATAGGGATAAATATTTCTCTCCTCATTATTAGATAGACATTGGGATTTGACCTGCAACAACGGTTGCTGTCTGGATTGTTCTCAAAATCTTCTACAGAATTTGATATAAATTATTTGAATCTGCCTTGGCATCATTCGTTTTCAAACATATCCCATAGTCATGTCTGCAAAACATATAGTCATCTAGCTTGAAAGGCCTCTTCAGATCATGCCAATCCTCCACAGACTCAACATTTCCTCCTCTGATCAGTCGAGTGAACATAAAACACTTGGATAAGTATCATATTTAATTAGAAGCCCATTCTAAAGAAAGTATTTAGTAAGTATCTGTGTGCCCAAAAAAGTGTTTCTCCAGAGTCCTGGATTTCTTGAGAGACAGTATTCCCGAGAATGAGACAACTCTGGGAAATATAGACATTATAACTTTCTCATTAATATGCTTACAAATGGATTGAATCAACAAGTTCTACCACATGAAAACAATCACCAGGGTGTAAAATTGATTCTTTTCCATTTTTGTATTTTGGGATAAGGATTAGCACATATTGGGATGTCATTTTTGCCTTTCAGCAAGAAAGGACATTTAACATATCACCTGCACTAGGGTTTGTGAAGCAGAAGCTCTCTGGGGCATACTCCAGTCTCTCTGCCTAAGAGGTGCACATGTCACCTCAACCTTTCCCAATGCTACCACACTATCAATTTCAAAACAGAGAGATGTAGACAAAACACAGGGAGCATGGGCCTTAATTTATTCAGTTCCCTGTGCTTGCATATGTACAGACATCAATTATTAAAGAGTTGTATTAATTAGTGCTGAGTGCAAGGATTAATTTTTGCTGATATCCTTCAGGAGCCACAGTGATTATATAAAGCCTGGATTCCCTGCATACTTTGAGCTCAGGGTTCATCCTGTCCTCATAGGACACTTTTTCATCACAGTTTCACAATCTTGGAAGATATTTTACCAGTGTCTGTGACACTGACCAGTAGACTGCATCTACCAGCTGCTGGTTAAGGGGTCCTGGGAAATGAGCCAGAGGGTCTTATCTCAGACAGCTGAAAGAATATTCAAGAGCATTAAAACTTAAGTGAAGACACATTTTAATGGTGTTTCTGCCTCAAAGGTTGAGTGTAGGAGCCACTTGGAATACCATAGCAAGAGAATTTCAGAGTGCACTCTAAATGTAAGCCAACAGAAGAGAAGGTGGCACCTGGCTGATGGTGTGAGCATAGAATATCTATCCTCAATTTCAAGCATCCTGCTAGCATCCTTCCTAATTAATTAGTGCTTAAATCTCTCCTCTCAATATTCGAGGTCTGCATCTCTTTAATTCTACTTAAAAGGCCCGAATCCCATGTTCCAAATCACTCTTGTTCGATTTTGTGGAAAGATTTGGCTTCACACCTCAGTTAGTGTGATCTTTTTTGAGTTCAAATTTCACCTAACTAAATCAGTTGCCCCTCATGCTCCTCTGCTCTGAAATGTCATCCATCAGTCATCATTGAGCTTGACCACTAAGATGTGAGACCAGTTTCCAGATTCAGCAATGTAACTGGTGAGGACAGACCAGGAGGAGTGTAATTGTATGACAGTGCCCCTGTGATTTGTGCAGACCTTGGTGAACCACGCATCCTTGGGAACCTCCAACTCACTCCCATGTCCACTATCTCTGGTGGTTACGAATTCTCAGGAAATCATGATGCCTTCTGTGGCAAAGAGAGAATATCATCCCCTCACATACATTGACAGAATGGAGGCCTGTCGGGTTTCAGCACTATCCCTTATCTTGGATGGAGTCAAATGTCTCAAACTCAGAGGGATCCCACTCAAAGCATGTTCTGATTCTTCTTCCCCTGGGCTATGAGGTTAGAATAGCCTTTTTGATAAATAAAAGACCCCTGGGTCTTAACAGCTTCCTCTTTTCTCTTACCATCACAACTTGATCAGCCCTTTTCATAAAGATTTCTCCAAAACAGTCAGGCATTGCAGAGGTTCCTATTGCCTTGGCAACCATGAAACCAATGCCTTGTTATATGTTCTTTTTGTGACTTCAGGTGGTACGTGTAGCACAACTAGGATGACAGCCAAGTCATTCATGGAATCCCAAGTTGCTCAAGGCCCAGCAAAAAAACCCTGGGTGTAGAAAATAACCCATGTTCTCCTATATGAGCCAGATAATTCCACATCCTTTCAAACCAAACTCCTGCTTCTCATGCTCTTCCAATCTACATAATGCAGCATTCCTCTCTTTTGCTCTTTTGTGTCCAGCGCACTGGAGAAACATTTAGGCATTTCTTGAGGGGGTACAAAATCAGGGGTTGCAGAATTTTGGGGAGAAATGAAGGACTGTCAGTTCAATAAACAGGACTATCTGCAAATCATCTCACTGCAACGAATGTTGAGAGGAATTTCTGTGTACAAAATTACTGGATTTTTGAAAACCGAATGGGGATTATTTACCACTTATTAAAGATTATTCATGGTTTCATGGATCCTTTGATCCATCACCTCCTCCCATTTCCTAAACAAATTTTCAGATTGTGCCTCATAAATTTACTGAGACATTCCCCTATTCAGAGAAACAGAATTTCCCAGGAAATCCAATTTTTTCAAGCAACAAAAGGGATGAGGTGAAAAGCCAGATGCAGCACCTCCACTGGGATATTCATTTGGCCCCACAAGATAGATCATCCTCATGAAAAGATCAAGAGAAATAAAAACAATGAGACAGGTGTGAGCCTTTTGCACTGGTAAGGGTTTGGTGTTCAGGTGTGAAAGATTCCCTAAAATGCCTGTTGCCCCAATCATCAGAGTACATACTATTTCCTACAAATACTTACTTCTCCTACTGCCACACACATCCATCCTTCCCTTGGATAATTGTCTTCTCTTGAGCAACTTGTAGTTTATGGAAACTCTCATTCCATAAAGGAATCAGGGCAAACCTTTCTCTCCTCATTACTCACAAGACATTGGGATTTGACCTGCAGCAAATGATGCTGGCTGGATTGTTCTCAAAAGTTTCTACAGAATTTAATAGAAAATATTTGGACCTGCCTTGGGGTAAATTTTCTGCAAAGCATATCCCATAGTCATGTCTGCTGAACACGCAGTCATTTACCTTAATGGGCCTCTTCATGATCATGTCCACAGACTCAATATTCATTCCTCTGATCAATAAAGTGAACACAAAATAGTTGGATAAGGATCATATTTAATTGGATGCCCTTTCTCAATAGTGTTCTAGACAAGCATCTATGTGCCTGGAAAAGAGCTTCCCCAGAGACCTGGATTTCTTTAGTGGCAATATTCGTGAACATGAGACAACTCTGAGGAAAGTAGAGTCTATACGGGTCTCAATAATACGGTGGCAAGTGGATTGAATCAGCAAGTTCTATGAATGAAAATACACACGAGGGTCTCAAAATGATTCCTTTCAATTTCCCATTTGAATTCCATGATTATCACATATTGGAACTTTATTGTTGACTTTCAGCAAGAAATGGCATTCCATATATCACTGGTACTAGTTTTGTGAAGGAGAATCTTTCTGGGGCACACTCCAGTCTCTCTGTCAGAGACGTGGACATCTACACCTCAACATTTTCCAATACAACCACACTATCTGCAGGAAATCAGAGAGGTGTAGAAAAAACACAAGGGCATGTGGCCTTAGATTTACTTTTTTTTTCTTTTGTGGTTTTCCTCCTTCCAGACATCATTTAATAAAGACTTGCATGAAATGGTGCTGAATACAAGAATTAACTTCGCTGATATTCAGGAGCCAAAGACATTATGTAAAGCCTGGCTTCCCTGTATTATTTGTTTTATCCTAGTTCATCCTGTTCTCATCAGGCACTCTTTTTCCCTCAGTTTCAGATTCTTGGATAATGGTTTTGCCAACATTTGTGGCACTGACCTGTTGACTGCATCTATCAGCTGCTGCGTAATGAGTCCTGGGAAATGCATCAGGGGCCCTTTACTCAGACAGGTGATTGAGAGTTCAGGAGTATTACATTTTAAGAGAGACACATTGTGATGGTGTTTCTGCATCAAAGTGTGAGTGTAAGGGTCACTTGGAAAATCATAGCAAGGAATTTTCTGTGTGTACTCTATATGTAAGTCAACAAAAGAGATGTTGGGGCCTGACGAATTATGGGAGTGTGGAATGCCTGTCCTCAATTAACAATAACCTGCTTCCCTCATTTCTGAATTGATTAATGAATAACTCCTCCTCTTGACATTGGGCAGGTCAATATCTCCTCACTTCTTCTTAGAATTCCTAAATCCTAGGTGCCTACTATCTTCTGTTGGGGCCTTTGTGGATAGGTTTGCCATCAGACCAGAGTCGGTGTGATATTTTCTGGTTCAAACTTCGTCTAGCTAACATAGCTTCCCAGCATCTTCCTCTGCTCTGAAATGCCATCCATGGGCCAATATTGGGAGTAGCTTCTATTGCCTAAGGACAGTTCCCTGTCTCAGCAATATACAGGGTGTGTTGAGACCATTACAAGAGTTTTCCTAGGGCCATGGTCTGTGACCTGTGCTTGGCTTGGTAAACCAGACATTCTTAGGCAACCCCACATCACTCCCTGGTCCACTACCATGGGGAGTGGACCTGTGATAGGGACCCCAATGGCCTAAAACAGGGTTCCCATACGCAAGAATACTTGATGCCTCCTGCAGCCTAGTGAGCAAATAAGCTCCTGAAGTACATGGACAGTAAGGCAGCCTGTCAGGCATCAGCCCCATCCCTTAGCCTGGATGGAGTCAGTTGTCTCAAAACCAGAAGGGCCCCACCTACAACACATGCTGGTTCCTCTTCTCCTTTGCTAAGAGTGTAGGACCACTTTTTTTCCAAACAAAAGACCACTGGGTCTTACCTGAATCCTCTTTCCTCCCATCAGCACAATTTTACAGCCATTTACTTGGTGATTCCTCCACAGCAGTCAGGCCCTGAGGAGGTTCTGATTGCCTTGGCAACCATGAAACCATTGCCCTGTCATATGTCCTTTCTGCGACTTCAAGTGGTATATGCAGCACAGCTAGGATTACAGTCAAGTAATTTATGGAACCCCAAGTTGCTCAAGGCCCAGCAAAATCCCCTGGGTATAGAAAATAATCCACATTCTCCTACATGAGCCAGAGAATTCCATGCCCTTTCAAACAAAATTCCTGCTTGCCAGGCCCTTCCAATCTACATACTGTAGTATTCCTCTTTTTGGCTGTCTTGTGTCTGGAGCACTGGAGAAATATTAAGGCATTCCTTCAGTGGGAAAAAGCATCAGAGTTGTAGCATTTTAGGGAGAAATGAAGGACTGACTGTTCAATGGACAAGACTATCTGCATATCATCTCACTGCAAAGAATGCTGAGAGGAATTTCTGAGCACAAAATCACTGGAGTTTTGAAAAATTAATGGAGATTATTTACCACTTATCAAGGATTATTTATGTGTCCTCAGACCCTATGATCCATCACCTCTTCCCATACCCTAAACATAGATTCAGATTGTGTCTCATGAATTTGCTGAAACATTACCCAAATCAGAGAAGCAGACATTGCCCAGGAAAACCAACTTTTCCAGGCAACAAAACACCTGAGGAAAAAAGAAAGATCCAGCACCTCCACTTGGATATTCATTTGGCCCCACTGGATAGATCTTCCTGAAGAAAACAGCAGGAGGAATGAAAACAATGAGACAGGTGTGAGCATCTTCGTGTTGTAAGGGTTTGGTGTTCAGGTGTGAAAGATTCCCTAAATTGCCTGTTGCCCCAATCATCAGAGTACACACTATTTCCTACAAATGCCTACTTCTCCTAATGCCATCATTCCCATGGGTAATTTTCTGCTTTTGAACAGCAACAACACTTTCAATCCTCAAAGGTATAGAGACAAACCTTTCTCTCCTCATTACTCACTAGGCATTGGGAGTTGACCTGCAACAAAGGATGCTGGCTGGGTTGTTCTCAAAAGTTTCTACAGAATTAGATAATAAGTATTTGGATCTGCCTTGGGATGGTTCTTCTGCAAAGCATATCCCAAAGTCAGGTCTGTAGATCATGCAGCCATCTACCTTAAAGGACCTCTTCATGATCATGCCAACCCTCCACAGACTCAACATTTACTACTCTGATCAATCAAGTGAACACAAAATGATTGGATAAGGATCATATTTAATTGGAAGTCCCCTCTAAATAGAGTTCTAGGCAAGCTTCTCCGTGCCAGGAAAAGTGATTCCACAGAGACCTGGATTTCTTTAGTGGCAGTATTCCTGAATCTGAGACAACTCTGAGGAACACAGAGGTTATAAGGTTCTCAATAATATGGTGGAAAGTAGATTGAATCAGCAAGTTCCTCAAGATGAAAATACTCACCAGGGTCTCAAAGTGATTTTTTTCCATTTTCCCATTTGAAGTTCACGATTAGCACATATTGGAACTTTATTTTTGCCTTTCACCAAGAAATGGAAATCCAAATATCACCTGAAGGGGATTGTGAATGAGAATCTTTGTGGGGCACACTTCAGTCTCTGCCAATGAATTTACCTTCTATACTCAATGCTTTCCAACACAACCACACTATCAACAGGAAAGCAGAGAGATGTTGACATAACACAATCACACGTGGCCTTTGATTTACTTATGTTTTTGTGGTTTCCCTTATTGCAGACATAATTCATTAAAGACTTCTATGAATTGGTGCTGAATACAAGAATTAAATTTGCTGATATCATTCAGACTCAGACCCCACAGGCATTATGCAAACTCTGGATTCTCTGAATCGTTTGAGATCCAATTTCATCTTGTCCTCATCAGACACTGCTTTATCTCTGTTTTACATTCTTGGACGATGGTTTTGCCAATATTTGTGACCCTGTCCTGCTGACTGAATCTACCAGCTGCTGCTTAGTTCATCGTGGGACATTCCTCAGTGTCCCTTTACTCAGGTGATAGACAGCTCAAGAGAATTACACCTTAAAAGATGACATATTTTGATGGTGTTTCTGCTTCAAAGGGTGAGTGGAAAGGCCACTTGGAAAATCATAGCAAGAGAACTTCTGAGTGCACTCTAAATGTAGATTGACAGAAGAGGTTGTGAGGCCTGGCCAAGGGTGTGAGGTTAAAATGTCTCTCCTCAATTACCACCAACCTGTTACCCTCATTCCTAATTGATTAATAATTACCTCCCTCCTCTTGATATTGGGGAGGTCAATATCTCCTTTCTTCTTCTTAGAATTCCTAAATACCAGGTTCCTACTCTCTCCTGTTGGGGCCTTCGTGGAAAGTTTTGGCATCACACCAGAGTTGGTGTGATGCTTTCTGGGTCAAATTTCACCTAGCCAACTGAGTTTCCCAGCATGTTCCTCTGCTCTGAAATGCCATCCATGGGCCAATATTGGTAGTGGCTTCTATTGCTAGAGGACAGTTTCCTGTCTCAGCAATGTACAGGGTGTGTCAAGACCATTACAAGAGTTTTCCTAGTGTCATGCCCCTATGACCTGTGCTTGGCTTGTAAACCAGACATTTTTGGGCACCCCTGCATCACTCTCTGGTCCATTGTCCCTGGTGGGGACCAATTGCCTACAGGAGGGACCCAATACACAGGAATACTTGATGCCTCCTGAAGCCTAGTGAGCAAATCAGCCCCTGGAGTACATGGACAAAATAGCAGCCTGTCAGGGTTCAGCACTATCCCTTCTCTTGAATGGAGTCAGATGGTCCCCACCCACAATACATACTGATTCTTCTTCTCCTTGGCTAAGAGATTAGTATCACTTTCTTGCCAGACAAAAGACCCCTGGGCCTTGCCTTCTTCCCCTTCCCTCCTAAAAGCACAACTTGGCAAACCTTTGTCTTGAAGGATCCTCCAGAGAAGCCAGGCTCTGAAGAGGTTTTGATTGCCATGGCAACCATGATGCCATTGTGTTGCCATATGGCTATTGTGACTGCAAGCATTATGTGCAGGATAGTGAGGATGAGAGCCATGCCACTTATGGAAACACAAGATGGCCAAGGCCCCCCAAGAAGCACTTGTGAAAGAAAAACTTGCATTCTCCTACATGAGCCAGAATATTCCACACCTTTCCAAAAAAAAAAAAAAACTCCTGCTTGCCAGCCCCTTCCAATCTTCATAATGTAGCAGTTCACTCTTTTGATCTCATGTCCCTGGAGCATTGGTAAAGATGTTGTTCATTTCTTGAGTGGGATCAAAATCAGTGTAGCAGCATTTTGCAGAGAAATGAAGGACTGACAATCAATGGACAGGACTATCTGCAAATAATCTCACTGCAGAGTGTGTTTGGAGGAATACATGCAAACATAATTACTGGATGTTTAAACCTTATTGAGGATTATTTACCTCTTGGGTTCATAGATCCTCTGTCCATAATCTCTTCCCATTTCCTAAACATATTTTCAGACTGCACCTCATGAAGTTGCTGAGACAATCCCCTATTTAGAGAAACACAAATTGCCCAGGAAAACCAACTTTTCCAAGCAACAAAACACCTGAGGAGACAAGCAAGATACAGCACCTCCATTGTGATATTCATTTGGCCCCCCAGGATCAATCTTCCTGAAGAAAAGATCAGGAAGAATGAAAACAATGAGACAGCTGTGAGCATTTAAGTATTGGAATGGTTTGGTGTTTAGGTGTGAAAGATTCTCTCAATTTTCTGTGGCCCCAAAGATCAGAGGATACACCCTCTCTTACAAATGCCTACTTCTATTGCCACACACCTCCATGCTTCCTTCAGATAATTGTCTGCTCATTGAGCAGCGACAACACTTTCATTTCTTACAGGGATGGAAACAAATCTTTCTCTCCTCATTACTAACTAGACATTGGGATTTGATCTTCGAGAAGGAATGCTGTCCGAATTGTTCTCAAAAGCTTCTGCACAATTTGATAGAAATTATTTGGGTCTGTTTGGGGTGGTTTTTCTGGAAAGCATATTCATGTCTCCAGATATGCAGTTGTCAACTTTATAGAGCCTCCTCAAATTATGCCAAGCATCCACAGACTCAACATTTACACCTCTGTTCAATGAAGTGAACAAAAAATTGTCGAATTAGTATCATTTTTAATTAGAAGCCCATTCTAAATAGGGTGTTCACCAAGCACTTGTATGCCCACCAAATGTGCTTACCCAGAGACCTGGATTTCTTATGAGGTAGTATTCGTGAAGATGAGATGACTCTGAGGAATATAGAGGTTATAATGGTCTTATAAATATGGTGGCAAGTGGAATGAATCAGCAAGTTCTACAAGATGAAAATGCTCACCAGGGTCTAAAATTGATTCTTTTCCATTTTTTCATTTTGAAGTTCAGGGTTAGCACATATTGGGAACTCATGTTGCCTTTCAGCAAGAAAGGACATCCAAAATATCACCTGCACTAGGGTTTGTGTAGTAGAAACTTTCTGTGTCATACATGAGTCTCATTGCCAAAGAAGTGGATTTCTACACCTCAACATGTCCCAATACTGCCAAACTACCCACTTGATTACAGAGAGTATAGATAATACAGTTTTTGTGCTTTGCATTTTTACAGACATCATTTATTAAAGACTTGCTTTAATTGATTCTGAATACATGAATTAACTTCTCATACCTTTCAAAAGCCAAAGGGTTTAGTGTAAAGCCTTGTTTTCCTTTATTCTTTGAGATCCAGGTTCATCCTTTCCTCATAAAGTATTGATTCATCCCTTAGTTTTATGATATTGGAAGATGGTTATTCCAGGGTCTGTGACACTGACCTGTACTCTGCATCTATCAGCTGTTGGTTATGGTGTCCTTGGAAATGTGCTAGAGTGTCTTTTCTCAGCCAGGAGATAGGCAGGTCAAGAGAATTACACCTTCAATGGAGGCACGTGTTGTAAGGGATTCTTCATCAATGGGTGAATTAAGGGCCCCTTCGAAAATCATAGCAATACAATTTCTGAGTGCACCTTATATGTAAGACAATGGCAAATGTTGTGGAGACTGACCTGTGGAGTGACCATAGAATGTCTCTCCTAGATTGCCAAAAATTGCTGTCCTACTTTCTTCTTTGATTAGAGATTAACTCCTTCCTCTCAACATTGGGCTGCTCAGCTACTTACTTCTACTTGGGAATTTTAAGTCCCATGTTCCAGCTCTCTCCCCTTGGGGCATTTATGAAAAGGTGTGGCATCACACCAGAGTTCTTGTCGCATTTTACAGTTCAAATTTCACCTAACCCACCGAGATACTTGACATGCTCCTCTGCTCTGAAATGTCATCAGTCATCATTTCAAGTGGTTCTAAGGCCCTAAGACATTTTCCTGAGTCAGCAATCAACAGGGTGAGCTCTGTCCTGGGGACAGGAGTCTTCCTAGTGCCCTCCCACTGTGGCCTATGCTAGGCTTTGTGACCCATGCATCTGTGATCATGTCCTCATACCTCCCTGCTCCACTGCATATGTTGTGGAACAATTGCCAGCCACAGGGTCCCCATTCCCAGAGTATCATGATGCCTGCTACAGCCAAATGAGCACATTGCCCCAAGATGTGCATGGACGGTATGGAAGCCTGTCAGGCTTCAGCAGCATCCCTTATCCTGGGTGGAGTGAGATGTCTCAAAGCCAGAGGGCCTGATTCCACAACACACCCTGATTCCTCTTCTCATGGGTAAGATGTTAGGATCCTTTTGTGGCAAACAAAAGAACTCTGGGGTCTGACTGCTTCCTTTTCCCTCCTCCCAGCACAGCTGGGCCAGCACTTTTCTTGCTGATTATTCTGCAACTCTCAGGACCTGAAGTGGTTCCAGTTGTCATGGCAATCATGACACCATTGTGTTCTTATATGGTCTTTATCTTACTGCAGGTGGTACTTGCAGCACAGGATGACCTCCAAACAATTCATGGAAAACCAATTTGCCCAAGGCCCAGAAATCAGCCCTGGGAAGAGAAAAAATCTGCATTTTTTTACATAAGACAGTAAACTCCTCACCCTTCCAAAAAAGACACCCACATACTAGTCCCTGACATTCTGCATACTGCAGCCCTCCTCTCTTTTGTTCTCTTGTCCCAGGAGCACTAGTGAAAAGTGTAGGCATTTCTGCACGGGATGAAAACAGATTAGCAGTATTTTGCAGAGAAATAAAAGACTGACAGTTCAAATGACAGGACTTTCTGAAATTAATCTCACTCCAAATTATGTTGAGAGGAATTCCTGCACACTTAACTACTGGATGTTGAAAATTAAATGAGCAATATTTTTCTCTTAGCAAACATTATTTATAGGGTCATAGATTCTTTGAGCCAGCACCTCTTCCCATTCTCTACACATATTTACAGACTATGCCTTGTGTAGTTGCTCAGACATTCCCTTATTCAGAGAAAGAGATATTGTCCTGAAAATCCACCTTTTCCAAGAACCCACATATCTGACATGCAAAGCAAGATCCTCCTGTATACTTCCACTGGGATATGTATTTGATCTAGCTTCTTAGAATTTCTCAAGGAAAGGCCATGTGGAATTAAAAGAATGAGAAAAGTGGGAGCAGTTTTCGATTGTAAATAATTGGTGCTCAGGTGTGAAATATTTCTTCAATATCATTGGTCCCAAAGATCACAGCTTATAGTACTTCCTACAAATGCCTACTTCTCATACTCTTACAAGCCTGCATGCTTCCCTCAGATAATTTCCTTCTCATTATGCAGCTACAGAACTCTTGTTTCTTAAAGGGACAGGGAAATATCTTTCTCTCCTCATTAAAACAACAAAGGATGATGGCTGGATCATTCTCAAAAGTGATCTTCAGAAATTGATATAAATTAAATGGCTGTGTCTTGGATGTTTTTTCTTCACATCATATAACAGTGAGGTCTGCAAAAGTTGATGTCCTCTACCTTAAATATCCTCTTATATCATAACAACTCTTCAATATCTCAACATTTCTTCAGCAGCTGTTCAATCAAGTGAATACAGAAGGGTTGGATAAGTATCAGATTTAATTGCAAGCCCATTCAAAAGAGAGTATTAAGTGAGCAGCTCTACTGCCAGCCAAAAGTGCCTCCACAGAGACCTGGATTCATTAACAGGCAGTATTCCTAAAGATGAGACAACTCTTAGGAATGTAGAGGGTATAAACTTCTCATTAATATGCTGGCAAGTGTAGTGAAGTAGCAAGTGCTAAAAGGACAAATTCTCACCAGTTTTAAAATTGATTCTTTTCCATTTTTCCCTATTGAAGTTTAGGTTTGTCACATATTGGGACCTCATTGTTGCCTTTCAGCAAGAAACAACATTCAACATACCATCTGCACTAGGTTTCATGTGGCGAAGCTTTCTGGTTCAGACTTCAGTCTCAGCAAAAGGAGTGGTCTTCTACACCTCAAAGTTTTCCAACACAACCAAAATACCCACTTGAAAACAGAGATATATAGACAAAACACAGCTTCACATGGCACTCAATTATTCAGGTTTTTGTACTTTACATTTTTATAGACATCCTTTACTAACGACTTGTATGGATTGGGACTGAATATATAAATTAACTTCTGATGATAACATTCAGGAACCATAGGGGTTATGTAAAATTTTGTTTCCCTGTATCATTTGAGCTCCAAACTCATCCTTTCCTCATCTAGCACCTGATTCATTACTCAATTTCACATTTTTGGAGGATTGTTTGCCAGAGCCTGTGACACTGACCTTTTGTTTGCATCAAGGAGATGCTGGCTAAGTGTCATTGGGATTATGCCAGAGGGCCTTTGTTTAGACAGGTGATAGGCTGCTAAATATAATTACACCATAAATGAAGACACATTGTGAAAGTGTTTCTTCATCAAAGGGTGAGTAGAAGGGCCCCTTGGAAAATCATAGCAAGACAATATCTGAGTGGGTCATAATTGCAAGGAACAGCAGAGGTGGTGGGGCCAGGCCTGTTGAGAGAGCATACAATGCCTCTCCTTGATTGCAGCAACTGACTAATCTCCTTCCAAACTGATTCATGATTAACTCCACCCTTTTTGACTTTGGGAAGCTCAACAACTCCTTAGTTCTACTTAGAAATCCTAAGTCCCAGGTTGCTGCTGTCTCCTGATGGGACATGGGAAAAAGTGTGCCATTACACCAGAGATGGTGTGATGTTTCCCACTTCCAACTTTACCTAACCTACTGAGCTACTGGGCATGCTCCTCTTCTCTGAAATATCATGAGCCATCATTTTGAGTGGTCAATAAGGGCCTAAGACAGTTTTCCGTGTGAGGAATAAGCTGGGTGAGCCCTGAGCTGACAAGAGTCTTCTTAATGCCTTGCCCATGAGATCTTCATTAGGCCTGGTTCCCACATGCTCAGGCACGCCCTCATCTCTCTTGTCCATTACACATGGTTGGGGGGGGATTGCCTGCAGTGGAGTCCCCATTCCCAGAAAATAATGATGCCTGCTCTGGTCAAGTGAGCACATCTCCCCTCATGGACATGGATGGTATGGCAGCCTGTCAGTGTTCAGAAGGTTCCCTTATCTTGGATATAGTCAGATGACTCAAAGCCAGAGGGTCCTGGCCCACAGCAGACCGTGATTCCTATTGTCCTGGGCTAAGAGTTTAGGATCCGTAGATGGTAAGCAAAAAAATCACTAGGACTTGCCTGTTACCTCTTCCCTCCTACCAGCACAGCAGGGTCAGACCTATTCTTGATGGTTCCTCAGCAGCAGTCAGGTCCTGAAGAGGTTGGGGTTGCCATGGCAACCATGATGCCACTGTACGTCATATGGTCTTTCTGTCACTGCAGTGGGTATGTGCAATGGCTAGAATGTCAGTCAAGCCTTTCATGGATACCCAAGTTGCCCAAGGCCCAGCAAAAGCCCAGGGAATAGAAAAATCCTGCATTTTCCTAGTCAAGCCAGAATACTCCATGCCCTTCAAAAAGAAACTTCTGAAATCTAGCCCCTTCCACTCTGCATACCGTATCTTTCCTCTCTTTTGCTTTCATGTCCCAGGAGAACTGGTAAACCATTTAGGCATTTCTGCATGGGATAATAAATAAGGTATCAGCAGTTTGAGGAGAAATGATGGAGTGACACTTCAACAAACAAGAATTTCTCCAAATATTCTCACTGCAAGTAATGTTGAGAGAAATTCCTGCAAAATTATCTACTTGAAATTTGAAAGCTGAATGGGGATTCTTTTCTCTCTGAGCAAATATGATTCATGGATGTTAGATTCTTTGAGCTGATATACCCAGTGAAAACAAAGTCATCCAAGCAGTCACATAAAGCCAAAGGAAGCCTTTATTTACAGCTTGCCAGAAATGGCCTCCCACACACCAAAAAGCAGTGTGCCAGGGAATTGCACGACCGTTATTTTGTGGCCAGTATTTATAGGAAGGGAGTAAGGGGGTGGTGCTATCTCCTGCCAGTTTGGCAGTTATTGGTAGAGGGAGGAAAATGGGGCAGGGCTGTCTCTGGTGGCCATTATGGCAGATATAGGAAGGGGGAGTAAAAGGGGGTGGGGTAGTCTCTCAGTCCTGTAGGGAGGGGAAGAGGTTAGGATGGGTCATCTCTCCCTCTGTATGGTATTTGAGAAGTACAACATTTTGGGGAGTATAACATTCCCCACTGGTCTTATCCACACTAACTAATCCTTGTTTAGTGAGCTAGTTGGTATATGAGGTTTTTTTGGTCTCCAACTTAACAGAATCTGATGTCCTCCTTTCCTCAATTTGACCAGATTCCCTATCACATGCTATCTGCATGTCCTCAATTAGGAAATTTTTTCTGCTGTAAAGAGGGGGGGGTGATGACCACTCTGGCTGCTTCCAGCTGAAAGAGGGTGAAGTAGGGCAAGTAGTTTGAAGTTCCTTTTAGAAATCTGGTCAATCTAGGGGTCCAGGGTATAAGTCTACTTGGGGAAGAACAGGTTGTAAAGTCATCTGGGGGTGGGTGCTTCTATGAAACAGAAACAGAAAGACATGAGTACTGACATGAGATTATATAAACTACTGTTTTTCTCTTTTTTAAAAGCCCAAAAATGGTTACGGTTTGGTTTTTAACTGTTTTGCTAAGTGTTTAAGTTCAAACTGGCCAAACTGACCTGTTCATGTTACTTAAGAGTCAGCTGAGTTCCCATAGAGTCACTTGTGGAGCACTTGAGAGCAGGTTCTTATGTCCTTTAGTGCTTGCCATTTGCTAGGAAGGGTCTCCTTGAGGAAGTCATTTCACTAGAAAACATTAGGGATTTCTCCCTTTTCAAGGACTCTCCTGTGTAACAGGTGCATTTCTCTTTCCATCCTCTAATGAGTCTCATCAATCTCCCTGATCAGGAAGTTGTGTTGGTCAGAGTTGCAAACCTCCTTAGAGAAGCTCTCTTTTCCTTGGATTCAGACTAATTCTAAGGGCAGGAACCAAATACTTGTTTCAGTCTCTAAGTTTGATCCTAAACATCCAGCAAGCCAGATCCACTAGCGACAAAGCAAGAGCACTGGGTTTCAACTTCAATGTTCACCAACCCACAGTTATACACCCCCCTCTTATTTAATTGGGGTCTATATTATCTTAGCTGTTTCATAAGTGATAACTTAGTATCTCAAGTTAATTTAGGTTGTTCTTGAAGCAGTACAGCAGCAAAACATCAATCAGGCAGCAGTTACAGAGTTTAGTTTGTGTAATAACCATCTTAAATGTTGCCTGAGATAAACATTATATCTCCTGTTTCATATCACAGCAATTTTTCAACAAATAAACAATCTTTTGAATATAATTACAAGCAAGCTGAAGGCTGGCATAACCTGGAGCCACTTTGACTTGCAGCAGGTTGGGAGGCAGAGCCTCATTAGACAGGGTTCCCCACAATCCTAGGCCATGTTCTAGTCCTGAAGTTCATCTTTGCCTCCTCTTTGTACATCATTTTACACAGTTCACATGCATTATTTCCCAATTGAGAAATGCAATTGACAATCAACACAATACAGGACATCCAATACAAATCAAGGAAAGGCCAAGAGTTTCCAAATTTTCTTTTGTGTGGCAAAATAATGAAATGCCTCCATGTTTCTCCATATTAACCTTCAAACAAATCAGGCTCTCACCAACTCTAAATACATTTGCATCCAAATTTGACGTCAGTGTAAAAGCAATAAATTTACATATACCCTACTGATAACAGGTCCCACCACAGAACATCAAGTGATATAATCATGTCCCCAATAAAACTTGCCGTTCCTAGAAGTTTAAATTTACCAGCACAGACAAGCCTAGTTCAGAGAACATCAGCCCAACAAATCCTCTGCTCTAAAGACTTTTGCACCTGGTAAGCATGGACATATTAATATACGAAGAAGAGCAACAAACCTACTTTTTCAAAAAAACCTAGTTTCTGCAATGTAGCACAATACCCCATCAGTTGTTTAACCACGATACTATAAATGACAATCTCCAAAACCAATTGCTCCAAAGAACAAAACTGAACAATGTTGAGTGAATTAATGTTTATAAAGAAATCCATGTCATTTTAACATATTGATTACACTTCTTTTTATATCAGTCCATTAATATTTGACCTTAGGGAAAAACTTAATTAGCTTTTAATTCACAGTCTCACATACATATAACCACTTAGTTTACACACAAAGTTGTTGAAATTTACCCTTCACTTACACACAGACCTTCTTACACAAACTTTTTCTTTTTCCTTGCACTGAATATATTTCCATACCTAGAATCTTCTATTTTCTATTTCCAATCTTTTGACTCCTTATTGTTCACATTCTAACACAACTTCTATGGAATTTCTGAATTTATGAATGGATAAACTATTCCATTTTAAAAGATGAACTGTTTTGTTATTTATAGCACTTTAATTGAATAACAGTTGAAACTTTTGAATTCCTTTGTATATAGAATTGTACTTGTTAGAATTTCACTCTTAGTAACCTTGTTTTTAGTGATGACACAAAGCAATTTTAAATCCTTCTTATTTACCAATCCATGAAAAACATATGTAATGTTTTTAGTATGTTACCCCATGGAATTGAAGGTGTAGAGTACTTGATGTTATTTAACAGCGTTTTAACTTTGTAAATTAACCAGATGTCTCTAACACATACATATGAGTAATTTTATATATATATATCAATTCTAATTTACTTATTTTACTGTGAAAACCAAGATCAGAGAAGTAGGATCTGCCACCTGTTTCCTGTGGAAGAAAAATCCTAAAATAACAATTGGACTTAATCACTAATCAATTAGGAAGGAGGCTAGCAAGTTGTTGCCAATCTAGGAGAGACATTTTACTCTCTCTTCAACAGCCAGGCCTCACCACCCCAACTGTTGATTAACAATTATTGTTTACTCAGAAATTATCTTTCTATGAATTTCCAAGAGGATGTACCACTAATCCTTGATACAGAAATACTTTCACAATGTGTCTTCACTAAAGGTGTAATTCTCTTCACCCGCCAATTGTCTGCATGAGAAAAGGCTTCTGGCACATTTCCAAGGATCCCTCAACCAGCAGCTGTTATATCCACACTACAGGTCAGTGTCATAAAACCTGTCACAACCTTCCTTGAAGAATGTGAAATTGAGGGATGGGACAAGAGCCTGATGAGAACAGGATGAACTTGGACCTCAAGTGACACAGGAAAACCAGGCTTTACTTAACCCCTGTGGTCCTAAATGATATAAGTGGAAATTGACTTATGTATTCAGCACCAATTCATGCAAGTCATTATAAATGATGTCTGTAAAAATTGAAAGCACCAAAAGCTGAATAAATTGAGTGGCATGTTCAGTTGGGATTTTCCTACATCTCCATGTTTTGAAGTTAGTGTTGTGGTTGTGTTGGAAAACATTGAGATGTACAAGTCCACTTCTTTTGCAGAGAGTCTGTGGTGCACCCCAGAAAGGTTCTCCTTCACAAACCTTATTGCAGGTGAAACTTTGAATTTCATTTCTCGCTGAAAGGCAAAAATGAAATCCCAATATGTGCTAAATCTGAACTTCAAAATCTGAGAGTAGAAAAGGATCAATTTGAGACCCTGGGGAGCATTTTCATCTTGTAGAGCTTGATGATTCATTACATTTGATTGAATATTAATGAGATCCTGATAACCTCTGCCTTCCTGAGAGTTGTCTCATCTTCAGGAATAGGGTCTCTAAAGCATTCCAGGCCTCTGGGGAAGCACTTTTGTCTGGCACCACAGATGCTTGCTGAATAGTCTCTTTTGAATGGGTTTACAATTAAACCTGATAATTACCCAACCATTTTGTGTTCCCTTCATTGAAGAGGAGGTATTGTAGAGACACAGGAGGGTGGATGTGAACTGAAGAGGCTCTTTAAGGTAGAAAACTGCATGTTCCCAGACCTGACTATGTGATATGCTTCAGAGAAAAACCACCCCAATGAAAAGCCAAATGATTTCTCTCAAATTCTGTTTTTCACTTTTGAGAATGACAGAGCCAGTATCCTTTGTTGCAGGTCAAATCCTTATGTCTAGGAAGTAATGAGGAGGGAATGTTTTATCCATGTATATTTAAGGAACAAGTGTGTTGTCACTGCTGAATGAGCATACAATTATCCCAGGGAAGCATGGAGGACAGTTGCAGTGGGAGAAGTAGCCATTTGTAGGATATATTATGTGCTCTTATCTTTGGGACCAAAGGGAATTGAGGAAATCTTTCACACCTGAACATCAAGTCCTTAGAGTTCAAAATTTCTCCCATCTGTCTTTTTGCTTTTCTTCCTCCCAGGCTTTCCTTAAAGAAATTCTAAAAAGCTGGGCCAAATTCCTGTGGAGGTGCTGGATCTTGCTTTTCACCTCAAGTATTTGAGATTCTTCAAGAAATTGAATTTCCTGGGCATAATCTGTTTCTCTGAATAAGGGAGTGTCTCAGCAATGTCATGTGGCACAGTAAGTAAATTTGTATAGGGAATGGGAAGAGGTGATCAATCACAGGATCTGTGATCCGAGGAGTAATACTTGTTCAGTGAGAAATAACCCCCATTGAGTTTTCCAACATCAAGTAGTTATGTTTCCAGGATTTCCTCTCAACATTCTTTGAAGTGAGATTATTTGGAGAAAATCCTGTCCTTTTAACTGTCAGTGATTCATTTCTCTGAAAAATGCTGGCACCCTGGTTTTGATCCCACTCAAGAAATGATTAATTTGTTTAGCAGTACTACTGTGACATGAGAGCAAAACAGAGGACAGCTACAGTATGTAGAGGGGAAGGGGTCGGCATGTGGCATTTTGGTTTGGAAGGCCATGGGATTTTCTGGCTCATGAAGGAGACAACAATTTTTCTCCCTCTCCAAAGCGCATTGCTGACCCTTGGACAGTTTGGGTTTCCAAGAATGTCTTGGCTGTCATCCTACCTACAGGCATAAATTGTCTGCAGTCACAGAAAGGCCTTATGACAGCACAAGTGTGTCATGGTTACCTGTCAACCAGAACCTCTTCAGGTTCGGGTTGCTGTAGACAAATCTTCAAGAAAAGTTCTTGCTCATCTGTGCTGATAGGAGGGAAGAGGAAGTAGGTAAGACCCAGGGGTCTTTTGTTTGCCATAAAAGGGACCCTAACATTTTAGGATATGAGAATGCAGGATTTTTTTTTCACACCAGCGCTTCTTGATGGGCCTTGAGCAAAATGGGGCTCCATAAATGGCTTGGCTATCATCCTAGCTGCAGAGCACATACTGCCTGCAGTCACAGACAGGCCATATGGCAGTGCAATGGCATCACTATTCCATGGCAACTGGAATATCATCAGTTACTGGCTGCTGTAGTGGAACCTTCAAGAGATGGACTGGCTCAGCTGTGCTGGAAGGATGGAAGAGGAAGCAGGCAAGTCTCATGGGTCCTTTGTTTGCATAAAAGGGTCGTAACATCTTAGGATAGAAGAAGAGGAATCACCATGTATTGTGGTCAGGGCCTCTCTTGCTATGAGACTTCTGACTCCCTTCAAGATAAGTGGCCCTGCTGAAGCAAGTCAGGCTGCCTGACCTTCCATGTCCATGAGGGGGCGATGTGCACACTTGGATGAAGATAGAATCATGATTTTTGGGAAATGGGCCACCGCTGCAGACAATCACACCCCACCAGGTGTAGTGGATCAGGGAGAGATGCAGGGGTGGCAGAGGAAGTGTGGGCCACCAAGCCTAGCACAGGACACAGGGGCATGAACATAGAAAACTCTTATCCTAGTCTGCACAATTCCTGTACATTACTGTATCAGAAAACTGGCCTAGGGCCTGAGCAGTTACTCACAATGATGGCCAATGATATTTCAGAGCAGAGGAGAATGAGGAGCAGCTAGGTGGGTTCGGTGAACTTTGAAATGGAAATCATCGCACCAAATCTGGTGTGATACCAAACCTTGCCATGAATGCCAGAATAGGGGACAGCTGATCCCTGGGATTTAGAACTCCAAAGTAGAAGTAAGGAGCTGATGATTTCACCAATGTTGAGAGGATGACCTTAATGATTAATCATTAAGAAGATGACTAGCAAGTTGCTGGCAATGGAGGACAGATATTCTATTCTCACTCCACTGGCCAGGCACCACTACCTCAAATATTGCCTTACAATTATGATGCATTCAGAGATTGCCTTGCTATGATTTTCCAAGGGGCCCTCTCACTTACCCAATGATGCAGAAACACCTTCACAATGTGTCCTCAATTAATGGTGTATTTCTCTTGACCTGCCTATCACCTGTCTGAGAAAAGAATCTCTGGAAAATTTCCATGGACCCCTTAACCAACAGCTAGTAGCTTCAGACTACAGGTCAGTGTCAAAGACTCTGGCACAAAGATCCTCCAAGAATGTAAAATTGAGGGATGAAAGAAGACCCTGATGAGGACAGGATAAACCTGGACCTCAAATGACATAGGAAAAGCAGGCTTTACATAACCCGTGGGGCTACTGAATTGTATCAGTGGAAGTTACTTCATGTGTTCAGCACCAATTCATACAAGTCTTTAATAAATTGTGTCTATAAAAATGCAAAGAAAAAAAGCTGAGTAATTTGAGGACCACATGTAACTGAGTTTTGTCTATATCTCTCGGTTTACAAGTTGACATTGTGATTCTGTTGGAAAACATTGAGATGTAGAAGTCTACTTCTTTTAAGAGAGACTGCCCTAGAAAGATTTTCCTTCTCTAACACTAGTCAAGGTGATGCATTGAATGTCATTTCTTGCTGAACAGCAACAATGAAGTCCCAAAATGTGCTAAACTGATCTTAAAAATGTGAGAATAGAAAGAATCAATTGTAGACACTCATGAGCATTTTCATCTTGTAGAACTTGCTGATTCAATACACTTGCCAGCATATTAATGAGATGGTGATAACCTCCGAATTACTGAGAGCTGCAACATCTTTAGAAATAGTATCTCTAAAGCAATCCAGATCTCTGGTGACCCACTTTTGGCTGTCACCACAGATCCTTGGTGAATAATCTACTGAGATGGACTTGCAAATAAATCTGATACTTATCCAACCATTTTGTTTTCATGTAAATGAACAGAAGAGGTAATGTTGTGACACTGGAGTGTTGGCATGATCTGGAGAGTTTCTCTCTGGTAAATGACTGTAATTTCCATGACCTATGTGATATGCTTTGAGAAAACCACCCCCAATGAAGAGTCAAATATTTTCTATCATATTCTTTACATCTCTTTTGAGAATAATGCAGCAAGCATCATTTTTTTTGCAGGTGAAATCTCAATGTCTAGGGAGTAAGGAGAGAAAGATTTATCTCTGTCCCTTTAAGGAACACGAGGGTTTTTCTGCTCAACTAGCAGAAAATTATCTGAGAGAAGCATGGAGTCCTGTGACAGTAGGAGAAGTAGGCATTTATAGGGAATATTATATGCTCTGATCTTTGGGAGTAAAGGAATTTATGGGATATTTTCACACCTGAACATCAAGTTCTTACAATTCCAAAATGCTCATACCTGTCTCATTGTTTTCATTTCTCCCAGGCTTTCCTTGAGGGATATCTTAGCAGCTGGGCCAAGTGAATGTCCCAGTGGAAGTTCTGGATCTTCATTTCACCTTAGGTATGGAGGTACTTGGAGAATTTGGATTCTCTGGGCATAGTCTGCTTCTCCGAATAAGGGAATGTCACAGCAAATTCAGATGGCACAGTCTGTATATATGTATAGGGAATGGTAAAAGGTGATGGATCACATTAATAATGTTTGGTCAGAGAAAAATAATCACCATTCTGTTTTCAAGCATTCAGTACTTATGTGTGAAAGAATTCCTCTGAACATTTTGGCTGTGAGATTATTTGGAGAAAGTCTTTTCCATCAAACTATGAGTCCTTCATTTCTCAGCAAAATGCTTCTACCCTCGTTTTCATCCCACTCAAGTAATGACTAACTTGTTTATCAGTACTTCTGGGACATGAGAGCAAAAGAGAGGAGAGCTAGAGTGCGTAGAGTGGAAAGGACTGAATGGGGAAGTGAGCGGAATTTGAAAGTGAGTGGAATTTTTTGGCTCTTGTGGGAGAATTCAGGTGTCTTCTCACCCCAGTGCTACTTGCTGGGCCATGAGAACCTTGGGATTCCATGAATGGTTTGGTTGTCATCCTAGCTGTGCAGCACATACTGCCTGCAGGAAATGAAAGGCCATATGATAGTACAATTGCATCACAGTTGGCATGGCAACTGAAAAATCTTCAGGTCCTTGTTACTATGGAGACACTTTCTTTCTTTTTTTTTTTTTTTGAACCAGGGATTGAACTCAGGGACACTCGGCCACTGAGCCACATCCCCAGCCCTATTTTGTATTTTATTTAGTGACAGGGTCTCACTGAGTTGCTAAGGGCCTCGCTAAGTTGCTGAGGCTGGCTTTGAACTCGCGATCCTCCTGACTCAGCCTCCCAAGTGCTGAGATTACAGGCGTGTGCCACCGCGCCCGGCCTATGGAGACACTTTCAAGAGAAGGTTTGGACCAGCTCTTGGGAGGGAAGAGGAAACAGGAAATTCCAAGAGGTCTTTTGTTGCACTAAATGTGATACTAATTCTTAGGACAGAAGAAGAGGAGTCAGCATGTGCTGTGGATAGGGCTTTGAGAAATCTTACTCCATCCAAGATAAGAGACCCTGCTGAAGTCAAGTCAGGCTGCCATACTATCCATTCCCTTGAGGGGTCCATGTGCACACTTGGCTGAAGATGGCAACATGACTTCCTGAGAATCGGTTCCTTCTTCAGGCAATTGATCCCCACAAGTTGTGGTAGACCAGTGAGAAATAAAGGGGTGCTGGATGATGCCTGGATCAACAAGTCTATCACAGGTCTCATGGGCATGGTCCTACAAAGACACTCGTCCAGGTCTGCACATTCCTGGTCCATTGCTGGATAAGAAACTGGCCTAGGGCCTTATCAACAAATCACAATTATGGCCAATGACATTTCAGAATAGAGGAGAATGTGGGGCAACTTGGGGAATTAGGTGAATTTGAACTGGAAAACATCACACCAACTCTGGTGTGATTACAATACTTTTCATGATTGCCTGAACATAAGAAAGCTAACACTGTGATTTAGGGCTTGAAAGAAGAAATGAGAAGCTGCTGGGCTCTCCAAAGTTGAGAGGAGAATCTTAATCACTAAGCAATTAGGAAGGAGACTTGCAAGATTCTGGCAATTGAGGAGAGACATTCTATGCTCACTCCACTCATTAGGCCCCACCACCTTAACAGTTGCCTTGCAATTATGGTGCACTCAGAAATTCTCTTGAAATGAGTTTACAAGAAACTCTTCAACTCATCCTCTGATGCAGAAACACCTTCACAATGTGTTTTCTAAAGGTGTAGTTCTCTGGACCAGCCTGTTGTCTGTCTCAGAAAAAGTCCTCTAGCACATTTCCATTGACCCCTTAAAAGTGGCCTGAATGCCAAATAGATACAAGATTCACACACCCTGGAACAATGATCCTCTATAAACGTGAAATTGAAGCATAAAACAAGTACCTGATAAGAGCAAGAAGTGCACAATTTACAGGGCATCACACGAATTTGAACATGAATCCAGCAAAAAGAGAGGAATGGCAGGAAGGCAGGAAGTTGAATATTTAACAAGGGAGGAATAAAGGATACTTATGGTGTACTAAATGCAGTTGGGTGTTGGAGAGGAAACCAACATCTGCGAAGGGATTCTAAAAGAGGCTGTCCTTTTGAGTGGTCTCTCCAAACATTACAGGAAATTTCTTCAGCTGCACAGTGCTATGAAAATACAGCAGGAAATAGGTGCCAAATTTTTTTGTAGCAAGGATAGTTACTGATCACATGTGAATCACTGAGGACCTAAATAGCCTCCCACATTGCTGACTCTACCCTGAGGTATACAAGGGATACCTCATTAGAAATAGGCAGATTTAGCTTACCTAATATGTGACCTGGTTGGGAAGGTCATTCTTCACCACAGCACATACACCCAAGCACTTTAATTTGCACAAGTACAAGTTTGAATATGGAGCACTGATTGATACCTCTGAAAATAAGTGTGCAGCACATCGAAGATAAAAACAAAAATATCTCTCTTACCATGCAACAATCAAGACACAATAGGTGTTAAAAGCTAACTAGAAAAAAAAGAGAAAACAGAAGAAGTATAAAAGTGTGATAAGGTTTAGGGTTCAGAAAAAGGAGATGCTACAGCATTTTGAAATTGTACATCATTATTTGTAAGAATTCCAGGAATCCAAATAAATTGTGAATCGTAACTAATGTCACTGATTTCATTTCTTCAATAGAATTATTTTAAATAGGCTTTCTTGGGTCATCCCTGCACTCATATAAGAATAAAATCATTCTAATTTTCTTTGTAAAACTCAGAACATACAAATATTCACCCATCCATACACAGCATGTCTTAAGACATCCCTCAAAATCAATCAAATATGAAAATATGCATCATCAGTAATGAACATGGATCTTGAGTGATACAGGGAACCAGGTTTAACATAGCCCCTAAGGCTGCTGAATGTTATCAGCAGAAACAAACTTAAGTATTCATGCCAATTCATACAACCCTTTAATAAATGATGTCTGCGAACATGCAAAGAACAACAAACTGAGTACAGCCAGGGCTATATGCAGCTGCGTTTTGTCTACATCTCTTGACTTTCAAGTTGATATTGGGTTTGAGTTGGACAACAATGTTCACTTCCTTTGCAGAGAGACTGCAGTGTTCACCATAAAGTTTCTTCTTCACCAACACTGGTGCTGGTGATATTTTGAAAGCCATTCTATGCTGAAAGGCAGCAATGAAGTCCCAAGAGGTGCTCAAACTAAACTTCAAAAACCAATAGTGGAGAAGAATTCATTTTAGGACTTGCACAACGTTTTCATGTTGTATAACTTGTTGCTGCAATACACATGCCAGCTTATCAAAGAGACAATTACAACCTCTGGGATCCTGAGAGTTGTCATATCTTCATAAGTAATGTCTCAAGAATTCAAGGCCTCTGGGGAAGCACTTTTTCATGGCACCACAGCTGCTTGCTGAATACTCTCTTTAGAAAGTGATCCCAATTAATTCTGAGATTTATCCAATAGACTTGTGTTCACTTGATTGAGCAGAGAAGGAAAGGTCGAGACACTGGAGGATTTGCATGATCTGAAAAGGCTCCTTAAGGGAGAGGACTGCATGTTTTGGAGGCCTGAATATGTGATGTTTGGTGCACATAAACCAGCTAAATTAGAGCCTAATAACTTTTATAAAATTCTGTAGAAGTCTTTGGAGAACAATCCAGGCAGAAACCTTTGTTGCAAGTCAAATCTCAATGTCTAGGTTGTCATGAGGAGTCAAAGTTTAATCCTTGTCAATTTAATTATAAGGAGAGTTGTAGCACTTCAATGAGCATACTATTATCTGAGTTAACCATGGAGGCATGTGGCAGTAGGAGAACTAAGACATTGTAGGAAATATTATATGCTATGATATTTGGTAACATAGGAAATTGACTGAATCTTTCATGATTAATCACAATCTCCTTACATCAGAAAATGATCAATCCTGTCTTTTTCTTGTCAATCTTCCTGGACTTTCCTTGTTGAAATTCTAACCATCTGGGAAAAATGCATACCCGAGAGGAGGTGCTAGACCATGTTTTTTACCTCAGGTAAGTGGGTGCTCTAAGAAGGTGGTTCTCATGGGAAATGTCTGTTTCCCTAATTAGCGAATGTCAATGCATCTTGACGAGGGAGTTTGTAAATAGGTACAGGGAATAGGAAGAGGTGATGGCTCACAGGATCTGTCAATCCATGAATAAAATTTTCTCAGAGAAAAAAAACATCCACAAGCAGTTTTCAAATTTCCAGTAGTTATGGTTGCAGGAAATACTATCAACATTCTTGGCAGTGAGACTTTGTGCAGAAATTCCTGTCCTTTGAATTATCATTTCTTTATTTCTCTGCAAAATGCTGCAACCCAGGATTGATTCCTCAAAAGAAATGTCTAACTTGTTCCCCTGTGCTCATGGGAAGGAAGTGCAAGAGAGAGTCAAGCTACAGAATAGAAAGAGCAAAGGGTTGGCAAGCAGGAGTTTGGTTTGGAAGGGTGTGGAATTTTCTGACTCATAATGGAGAATGCAGAGTCTCTCTCTTTTCAAGCCTTTTTGCTGGGCCTAGAGCAACATGGCTTTCAATGAATGGCTTGGCTATCATCCTAGGTGTGCTGCAAATAAGGCATGCAGCCACAGAGAGGATATATGATAGCAAATGGCCTCACAGTTGCCATGTTGTCTTGAATCACTTCAGATTCTGATTACTGCAGAGGATCTTTGAAGATAAGCTCTTGTCCAGGTGTGCTGGAGGGAGGGAAGAGGAACCATATGAGTCCCAGTTGACTATTTTTGGCCACAAGTGGAATCCCAGCTCTTCAAACAAGAGATGTGGAATCAAGGTGTGCAGTGGACATAGCCCATTAGGCTTCATCCAAAATAAGGGATTGTGTTGAAACCTGAAAGGTTGCAATACCATCCATGTTTGGAAGGGGCCATGTGCTCACTGAGCCACACCAGGTATTTTGATTTCCTGGGAATGGGGATATCTTGAGGGCAATTGTTAGACACAAGGACTAATACAAGAGTGAGAGATACAGGGGAGCCCAAGAAGAGGTGGGACAACATGCCTAGAACAGGCCCCAGGAACATGGCTCTATGAAGACCCTCCAACTTCTATGGACTCACTATGTATATTTTTAAGTCAGGAATCTGGACTAGGGCATTACCAACCATGTGCAATGATGATCAATGGCATTTCAGAGAAGAGGATCATGCATGGCAGCTTGGTAGTTTAGGTGAATTTTTAACTCGGAAGCAACACAGAAACTCTGGTGTCATGCCACACCTTTCCACAAATGCCCCAACAGTACACAGAGGGAATTGTGGATTTAGTACTTCTAAGTACAAGTGAGGAGTGAATGAGCTCTCCAATGTGGACAGAGAGAGTTCATCACTAAACTTTTAGAGTGAAGGTGAGCAGATTGCTGGCAGTCTACAAGAGACATTTTATGCTCACTCCAAATGTCAGGCTCCAACACCTCTGCTGTTACTTTGAAATTTCAGTGTACTCAGACATTATCTTGCTATGATTTTCCAAGGGGCCCATTAATTCACCCTTTGATTTAGAAACGTTTTGACAATGTGTCTTCTCTTAAGGGGTAATTCCCTAGAACTGCCTATTGTCTGTCTGAACAAAGATACTCTGCACATTTCCAAGGACACCTTAACAGTTTGGAGAAGCCCACTAGAACCAGATTCACACATCTGGAACAATGATCCTCCAACAACTTGAAATTGAGGCATGAATTAAGTGCCTGATAAGGGCAGGAAGAACACATTCTACAGAGCATCACAAGAATTTGAATATGCATCTGGCTAAAGAGAGTAATGACAAAAAGGCTGGATATTAAATCTTATATTACAGAGGAGTAAGGGATATTTTTGGTGCACTAAATGCAGATGTTGAAGAGGAAACTGACTTCTGTTAAGGGACTCTAAAAGGGGTGTTCCTTGTGAGTGGTCTCCACAAACACTCCAGGAACCTTCTACAGATGCAAAGTGCTATACAAATACAGCAAGAAGTAGGTGCAAGAGAGTTGTGTAAGCAAGGACAGATACTTATCTCAAGTGCAATTGCTGAGGCCATAAAGGCACTCTCCCATTTCTGAGTCTAATCTGAGGTTTACAAAGGATACATCATTAAGCACATGTAGATTTAGCTTTCCTAATATATGACATGCTGGGAATGTCCTTCCTTCAGCACAGCACCTACCCCCAAGAACATCAATTTACACAAGAACATATTTGCATATATACCAATTATTGATGCCTCTGGAAAAAAAAGTGTGCAGCAAAACATGGTAGATATAAACAAAAACATCTAAGTTCTGATGCAACAATCAAGACACAAAAAGTGCAAAAACATAATTAGAAAGAAAGAGAAAATGGCAGAAATATAAAAGGTGTAATAGGACTTCCGAGGTGGGACAAGGAGATACTATAGCATGTCAACATTCCATGTCTTTATGTGTAGGAATTACAAGCAACACTACCAATTGTGTCACATGGCTAATGTAACTGATTTCACTTTTTGAATAGGATTATTTTAAATAGGGTTTTGGGACATCCCTGAACTGAAATCACAATCAAATCATTCTCATTTTCTTGCTAAAATCAGACCATAACATCCTTCACCCACCCCTACACAGCATCTCTTAATTCATCCCTCAAAATGAAGCAATTCTGAAAATATGCTTCAGTAATAATGAGCATGGATCTCGAGTGATTCTGGGAAAGAGGCTTTACATAGCCCCTATAGCTACTGAATGATATCAATGAAAGCAAACTTATGTATTAAGTGCCATTTCATACAAGTCTTTAATAAATTATGCCTATAAACATCCAAAGAACAACAGAGTACAGCCAGGGTTATGTGCTGCTGTGTTTTCTCTACATTTCTCAATTTTCAAATTGATATTGGCTTGTGTTGGCCAGTGCTCAGTAGTAGAAGCCAACTTCCTTTTTATAGAGACAGCAGTGCACCCCAGAATGATTCCCCATTGGAAATACTAGTGCTGATGATATTCTGAAAGTCATTAATTACTGAAAGTCATTAATAAATGAAATCCAAAAATGTGCTCAAACAGAATTCAGAAGTCAAAAATGAAGAATCCAGACCCTGGTGAGCATTTCCATGTTATAGAAATTGCTGATGCAGTACACTTGCCAAAAAACTAGTGAGACCACTACAAACTCTGTCTTTCTGAGAGTTGTCTCATATTCATGAATACCAACTCAGTAAATCTAGGCCTCTGGTAAAGCACTTTTTCATGGCACCACAATTGCTTGCAGAATACTCTCTTTAGAAAGGACTTCCAATTAAATCTGAAATATATCCAATCGATTTGTGTTCACTTGATTGAACAGAGGAGGAAAGTTTGAGATATTGGTGTGTTGAAATGATCTGAAGAGGCTCCTTAATTGAGATGACTGCATCTTGTGCAGGACTGATTATGTGATGTGTGATACACAAGATCCACCTAAGGGAGAGCCAAATAACTTCTATCAAATTCTGTAGAGGGCTTTGGAGAACAATCCAGGCAGAATTCGTGGTTGCATGTCAAATCTCAATGTCTAGTCGGACATGAGGTGACAAAGTTTAACCCTGTGCATTTAAGTAAAAACAGAGTTGTAGCACTTCAATGAGTGAACTATTATCCAAGGGAACCATGGAGTCATGTGGCAGTAGGAGGAGTAGGACATTGTAGGAAATATTAAAAACTCTGATCTTTGGGAACATAGGAAATTGAGTGTATGTTTCATACCTGATCATGAACTCCTCACATCACAAACTGCTCAAACCTGTCTATTTCATTTCAAAGCTCCTGGCTATTTCCTTTATGATACTCTAACCAGCAGGGAAAATATGCATACCTGAGTGGTGTTGCTGGACCATGCTTTTCACCTCAGGTAAGTGCGTGTGTGAAAAATGCTGTTCTCATGGGAAGTTCTGCATCTCTACTTAGGGAATGTCTCAGCATCCTGGCATGGCAGTGTGTAAATATGTATAGAGAAAAGGAAGAGGTGATGGCTCACAGGATCTGTGGCTCCATGAACAAAATTTGCTAAGAGAAAAAATCAACCACATTCAGTTTTCAAAGTTCCAGTAGCTTTGTTTGCAGGAATTCCTCCCAACATTCATGGCAGTAAAATTTCTGGCAGAAAGTCCTATCCATTTGAATTGTCAATTCCTTATTTCTCCCCAAAATTCTGTTATCCAGAATTGATTCCACAAAAGAAATGCCTAACATGTTTTCTGGTCACCATGGGACATGAGCACAAGAGAGAGGAGTGCTGCAGTAGGTAGAGTGTCAGTGTTGGCATTTGGGAGTTTGGTTTGGAAGGGTGTGGAATTTTCTGGCTCATGTAGGAGAATGAAGGGTTTTCTCATGTCAGGGTTTCTTAATTGGCCTAGAGCAACATGGGTTTCCTTGTATAGATTTACTGTCATTCTACTTGTGTTGCAAATATGGCCTGTACTCACAGACAGGACTATGACAGCACAATGGCCTCATGATTTATCCTGAATCTCTTCAGGTTCTGTACACTGCAGAGGAACCTTGAAGACAAGCTCTTGTGCAGTTGTGCTGGGAATAGGTAAGAAGAAACAGGTGAATCCAAGTGGAATTTTGTTGGCCAAAACGATATTTGAACCTTGTAACACAAAAGAAGAGGAATCATGGTGTGTAGTGGACATATCCTGTTGGACTTCATCCAACATAAGGGACTATGTTGAAAACTGAAATGTTGCAATACCATCCATGCTTAGGAGGGGACATGTGCTCAATGGGCCACAGCAGGTATTTTGATTTCCTGGGAATTGGGACTAACAGCAGGCAATTGTTCCCCACCAGGTGTAATATGTGAGTGAGAGATGAAGGGATGCCTAAGGACAGGTGGGACACCATGCCTAGAACAGGCCCCACAGACATGGCCAAAGGAAAACCCTCCTGCTGTTTTGGACTCACTAGGCATATTGCTGAGTTGGGAAAATGTACTAGGGCATTTGCAGCTATGCGATATGATTATCCATTACAATTCAGAGAAGAGGAACATGCAGAGCGGCTGGATGGTTTTGGTGAATTTTCAGCCTGAAAACAACACAGGAACTCTGGTGTCATACCACACCTTTCCATCAATGTCCCAACAGGAGAAAGATGGAACCTGGGATTTAGGACATCTAAGTACAAGTGAAGAGCGAGTGAGCTCCCCAATGTGGAGAGAGGGAGTTTATAACTAAACATTTAGGATGGAGGCAAGCAGGGGTCTGACAATCTAGGAGAGACATTTAATGTTCATTCCACATACCAGGCTCCACCTCCTCTGCAGTTGTTTTTAAATGTTGGTGCACTCAGACACTGTCTTGCTATGATTTTCCAAGGGGTGTTTCAACTCACCCTTTGGTGTAGAAACCCTTCCACAATGTGTCTTCTACCATGGTGTATTTCTCTGGACGAGCCTATCACCTGTCTGAACAAAGATACTCTGCACATTTCCAAAGATGCCTTAACCAGTAGCTTGAAGATGTTGAATAGAGGCCAGATTCACACACCCTGGAGCAATGATCCTCCAAGAACTTGCAACTTAGGGATGAATCAAGTGCCTGATGAGTGCAGGAAGAGCACATGATACAGGGCATCAGAAGTTTATCATGCATCCATGTAAGAGAAGAATGGAAGAAAGGGTGGAAGATGAATATTCATTCAGGGAGGAATGAAGGATATTTTCAATGCACTAAATGCAGACGGATGTTGGAGAGGAAAACAACTTTTGTGAAGAGACTCTAAAAGAGATTGTTCTAGTGAGTGCTCTCCACAAACATTCCAGGACGTTTTTGTAGCTGTGAAGTTCTATCCAATGGCAGCAAGATGAAGGCAACAAATCATTGTGTAAGCAAGGATAGTTACTGATCTGAAGTGCAATTGCTGAGGACAAAAAGGCCCTCACCCATTGCTGACTATACTCTGAGGCTGACAAGAGATACGTCATTAAGCATATGCAGATTTAGCTTTCCAATTATAAGACTTGATGGGGAAGGCCTTACTTCACCACAACACTTACACCCAAGCACTTCAATTTACACAAGTACAAATTTGCATATGTCCCACTAGTTAATACCTCTGGAAATAAAGTTTGCAGCACAACATTGCAGATTTCAGCAAAAAATCTCTATTTTCATGCATAATCAAGACACAAAATGTGTAGAAACTAAATCAGAAAAAAGAGAAAAGAACAGAAGTATGAAAGGTGTGATAGGATATCGGGAGTAGGGAAAGGAGATGCTGCAGCATTTCAAAATTCCAAGTCTTATGTTAGGAATTAAAGGAATCCACACCAATGGTGTCACATCTCTAATACCCCTGATATCATTTCTTCAATAGGATAACTTTAAATAGGTTTTCTTGGGACATTTCTGCACTGATATCACAATCAAATCATTCTCATATTCTTGCTAAAATCACAACATACCACCCTTCACCCATCCCTACATAGCATTCTTAAGACATCCCACAAAATGAACCAAATCTGAAAATATGCTTCATTAGAAATGAACATGGAGCTCATTGGTACACAGAACCAGACATTACATCACCCCCATGGCTGCTGAATGATATCACTGGAAGTAACTTATGTATGCAGTGCCATTTCATACAAGTCTTTAATAAATAGTGTCTACATTCATGCAAAAAGAAACAAACTGAGTACAGACAGGGCCACATGCAGCTGTGTTTTGTCTAAATCTCTCAATTTTTTAGTTTATATTTACTTGTGTTGAGAATGTTGAGTAGTAGAATCCCACTTCCATTGCAGAGAGACTGCAGTGCACCACAGAAAGCTTCCTAGTCACAAATACTAGTGATAGTGATATTTGGAATGTCATTCCCCACTGAAAGGCAATAATGAAGTCCCAGGTTGTGCCCACA
>JAJEJO010004833.1:0-11833 GCA_020662805.1 Glaucomys volans | reverse complement strand
GAAATCCTGTGTGTTCAATCAAAAGATTATGACTTTCCACAGCCTTTTGGAGCACATGTCACAGTGGCTTCTTTCTGCATCCCCAAATCATGTACCAGAATCACTGATAAAAATGTAGGCACTTCTTGAGTGTGATCAAAACAAGAGTAGCATCAATTTGCAGAGAAATGGGAAAATGACAGTTCAATGGACAGGACTTTCTGCAAATATTCTCACTTCAGAGAATGTTGAGAGGAATTTCTGCACTTATAAGTACTGGATGTTTGAAAACTGAATGGAAATTATTTACCTCTCAGAAAATATTATTCATGGGTTCATAGTTCCTGTGATCCATCACCTCTTTGCATTCACTGTATGTATTTACAGACACTCGTGAACTTGTTGAGGCAGTCAATTATTTAGCAAAACAGACATTGCCTAGGAAATCTGCTGAAATCCAGCCTTAGCAGAGGTCATGGCACAGCTAGGTGAGGGGGAAGGCATCAGCAACAAGGAGAATAAAGTGACACAGATTGGAAGATCTCAGGCTAAGTTCTAAGTTCACTGTTTCCAAACAATTTAACTATCTTCATTAAACTTGAATAAAAACTGTTGAGGTTACTTGAAAGGGAAAGTACTGCAAAGTCTCAGGGAGTCTGATGGGCATAAGTATAATGAAAATAAGATAACTCTCCTATTTCTCTAAGAAAAGCATCACAAAACATTTAATTGGTTCTGGTTTTCATCTTGCTAGTGATGATAAGAGCAGAAGCCATTCCCATAAATTTTATAGGTTTAGGACATCATGGTTTAAAGTTGAGTCAAGGATAACAAACAGCCATCCTAATTAATCACATTTGGGCATTTCTCTCAAAGGCAGATATGAAGCATAGCACCTTCTAATTCATCTATTGTATATAAAGTGAAAATTCTTTTTGTTAAGAAAATCACCTCTCACAAAAGCATTTCTTATTTTCCTTTATAAATTCTACCTATTGGAAAGGGATACCTATTATCAAAGTGCCTTAAATATTATTATCTAGGGGAAACTGGTAGTGTTCCAACTATCTTTTATGCAATATAATGTGGTCCCTGAACTGTGAAAAGAGTTTCACTATGAGGGGGGCACATTCTGGTTGGGCTAAATCATCCAACGGTCTGACTACATTAGGCTATCTGATACTATTGTTCATAATTCTATGGACAACGAATAACTCGTGTTGATCTGTCCCATGACATCTTTTCTGTTAAGGTAACATTACATATGAAACCAAAAAGGCTTGAGCAGAGTTATTGTTATTTCCAAATCACTTAATGTCTGTTTTTCTACCAAAATCTTTAAATGAAAACATCCAAATATTACACCACTAACAATAAGAAATAACACAAAAGCACTAAGGAACATGCCACATCCATATTTCCCAGAAGACTAGACCTTGCAAGAATCTTTATTATTCCCAGTTGAACCATGTCAAGCACTGAGGGAAATAGTGGTGGACATGGCATTTCCCCCTTTTTCATTTTTAAATTTGATGGTTTCCATTTGGGTTTGTAAAACTTTTATTGCTCCTTGGGTGCAGGTGATGATGACTGGAAGTTGAAAGAGCAGAATTAGAACACAACAAACACCAAAGAAAATTTCTACAATGTCTTGAATAAACATATTATTAAAAATGGTCTCCTTTATATTATCAAAGTGTGTCGAGCCAGATCAGCACAGGGGCAGATTTCCAAATGAGATTGACTAATATTCCTAAATTTTAGTTATAGCATAGCAGTATTTGGAGCAATGTAACTATTATTCCATAATCCTAGGAAGTGATTTTTTACATGTTCCCAACTAGTAATACCATTGACCTTCAAAGGTGTCACACAAGTCCACTTATAATTAGCATGACACAAACAGTCATTTGAATCTTAATATTTTGAGTTTGATTTCAAATGTATAGAATTGCTTCCTCAAGAGCATCTATCCTAGTTTTTAATTTTTTATCAATCTTTTCCTGTTTAGCCAGGGCAATAGATACATTGTGAGGTAAATCATTAACATGTGAGGAAGTGTGATTTTTTGTGGAAATATAGTAATAGATACAGCTAAATCAGTTTCAAGATTTATTAATGCATAATGCCTAAGATTAGTGCTGCTGTAAAATGTTGTGTTCTCATTTGTTAATTAAGCCTCAGGTGAACCTCTGTTCCAGGGTCATCATACCATTTTTCTTTTAACAACATAGGTAACATAACATAAAAAGGTTGATGGATTATCATGAAAACAGTATAACCTTTGGAAACAGAAGCATTAATGCAATTAGTTACACTGCAATAATCTTATTGTATAGAATATGATTTCTTATCCTTAGATATGTTAAGATAATTTTGATTAGCAAGTAAAATAGCGAGTGTAGCTTTTATACAAGCTCTAACATTATATTTTGAAGGAGTATCAGGTCTAGTGAATAATGTCACAGTAGAATCAGATAAAAGACCGTATAAATCAGTAAAACAGGAATGTTTGCCATTTTAAGATGCTTTTTTAAATTGGTGTCATCCAGCCAGGTGTAAACCATTTACATAATGGTCCAGAATATGGGAAATTATCATAAAAATAATGTTACCCCACTTTCCTTGTTAATATTCCCTATAATCAGAATATGGAGCTGAGTGAGACCAATCCATATTTTTAGTATTAGACGTAAGAGGTGAATAAACTTGAGAAATGTGAGAAAAGCCACTATAAGTGTCTGATGAATCAGTCTGGAACCCACAATGGAGATTCTGTGTCCTGTAGAAACACACAAACATAGACCTGACCTGAGGTTAACAATATATCAGGTCCTATCCAATGTCCTGTAAGTAAATCTCTCCATTTAACCCTCAATTTAGGTTGTGGATGCTTGTCCCTATGTCTCATAATAGGATTCCTTCCTATAGAGTCAGAATTTAAATGATTAATTACAAATAAAGTGTGTTGTATAATATGATGAGGAGAGCTATATTTAATTCCCCTCCCAATAGTTTAGATTTTTTTTTCTTTCTTTTTGGTTTTTAAAGTATGATGAGCTCATTATACAATTGCTTGTCTTGGGGATCATAAGTGACCCTTGTTGAATGAGTAATGGTAAGCATGTCACATAATTTTTTAAAGGTTTATATGTATAAGAAGGTCCATTGTCAGTTTTAAATTTTGTGGGCATTTTTTTTTTTTTTTACATTTTAAAATTTAATTTTGATTCATTGAACACAAACGGAGTACAGCTATTGTTTCTCTGGTTGAACACAAATTAGAGTCACACCATTGTGCATTCATACATGTACACAGGGCAATGATGTCTGTCACACATTCTGTTATTATTCTTACCCCCACCCCGACTCCACCCCTCTTTCCCTCTATGAAATCTATCTTTCCATTTTGCCTCCCTTCCACCCCACATTATACATCATCATTCACTTATCAGAGAGATCATTTGACCTTTAGATTTTTGGGATTGGCTAAATCTCACTTAGCATGACAGTCTCCAACATAATCCATTTATCTACAAATGTGAAAAATTTATTCTTTATGGCTGAGTAATATTCTATTGTGTATATATACCACATTTTCTTTATCCATTCATCTATTGAAGGGCATCTAGGTTGGTTCCACAATCTGACTATTATGAATTGAGCAGCTATGAATATTGATGTGGCTGCATCACTATAGTAATCTGATTTTAATTCTTTGGGTAGAGGCCAGGAGTGGGATAGCTGGGCCAAATGGTGGATCCATTCCAAGTTTCTAAGGAACCTTCACACTGCTTTCAAGAGGGGCTCCACCAACTTCCAATCTCACAAGCAATGGATGAGTGTACCCTTTTCCCCACATCCTCGCCGACAGCTGCTGGTGCCTGTATTCTTAATATAAAGCATTCTAATTGGGGTAAGATGAAATCTTAAGGTGATTTTAATCTGTTTTCCCTTATAAGTACAGATGTGGAACATTTTTTCATAAATCTGTTGATTGCTTGTATATCTTCTTCTGTAAAGTGTCTGTTCATTTGTTTGGCCCATATATTGATTGGGTTATTAGTATTCATGGTGTAAAGATTTTTGAGCACTTTGTAGATTGTGGAGATTAATGCTCTATCTGAAGTGTGTGAAGCAAAGATTTTTTATCACCCTGAAGGCTCTCTCTTCACACTGCTGATTGTTCCCACTGGTGAAAAAAGCTTTTTGGTTTGACTCTATCACAATCATTGATTCCTCCTTTTATTTCTTGTGCTTTGGGAGTCAGGTTAAGCAAATCTGGTCCTAGGCCAACATCATGGAGATTTAGACCTAATTTCTCTTCTATATTGTGCAGGGTCTCTGGTCTAATTCCTAGGTAAGTGATCCATTTTGAGTTGGGTTTTGTACAGGGTGAGAGATATGGGTTTATTTTCATATTTCTGCATAAGAATTTCATGTTTTCCCAGCACCATTTGTTGAAGAGGCTATCTTTTCTCCATTGTATGCTTTTGGCTCCTTTGTTAAGTATGAGATATCTGCATTTATGTGTGTTTGTCTGTGTGTTCTCTATTCTATATCATTGACCTACCTCTCTATTTTGGTGCCAATACCATCCTGTTTTTGTTTCTATTGCTCTGTAATGTAGTTGAAGGTCTGGTATTGTGATACTCCTGATTCACTCTTCTTGCTATGAATAAGTTTAGCCATTCTAGGTCTCTCATTCCTCCAAATGATTTTCATGACTGCGTGCTCTATTTCAATGAGATCCATCATTGGAATTTTAATTGGAATTGCATTGAATTTGTATAGTGCTTTTGGTTGTATGGCCATTTTGACAATTTTAATTCTGCCTGTCCAAGAACATGGGAAATCTTTCCACATTCTCAGATTTTCTTTAAATTCTTTCTTTAGTGTTCTGTAGTTTTCATTTTAGAGGTCTTTCACCTTTTTGTAAGATTGATTCCCAAGTATTTTATTTTCTTGAGGTTATTGTGAATGGTATAGTTTTCCTAATTTCTCTCTCAGAGGATGCATCATTTACAAATAAAAATGTATTCGATTTATGAGCATTAATTTTATATCCTGCTAATTTACTGTATTCATTTATGATTTCCAGAAGTTTTCTGGTGGAATTTTTAGGGTCTTTTAAATAAAGAATCATGTCATCAGAAAGTAGGAATAGTTTGAGCTCTTCTTATCATATTCATAGACCTCTAATTTCTTTGGTCTGTCTAATTGTTCTGGCTAGAGTTTCAAGGACAACGTTGAAAAGAAATGGAGAAAGAGGGTATCCCTGCCTTTTTCCAGTTCTCAGGGGAAATGCCTTCATTTTTTTCACCATTTAAAATGATGTTAGTTGTGGGGCTTAGCATAGATAGAATTTACAATGTAAAGGAACATTCATAATGTCCCTATTTTTTCTAGTGCTTTGAGCATGAAAGAGTCCTGTATTTTATCAAATGCTTTCTCTGCCTCTATTGAAACAATCATGTTGTTCTTAACTTTAAGTATATTGATGTGGCGAATTACATTTATTGATTTCCAGATGTTGAACCAACCTTGCATCCCTGGAATGAAACCCACTTGATCATGGTGCACTATATTTTTTAATATGCTTTTGTATACAATTTGCTAAAATTTTGATAAGAATTTTTGCATCTCTGTTCATTAGGAATTTTGTTCTGAAATTTTCTTTCCTCGATGTGTCATTCTCTGGTTTGTGTATCAGGGTGATATTAATTTCATAGAATGATTTTGGAAGGGTTCCCTTATCCTCTATTCCATGAAATACTTTGAGGAGTATTGGAATGAGCTCTTCTTCGAAGGTCTTGTAGAACTTGGCTGTGAATTTACCTGGTCCTGGACTCTTCTCTGTTGGTAGGCTTTTATTGATTTCTTTTGTTTCAATGCTTGAAATTGATCTATTTAAGTTGTATATATCCTCCAGATTCAGTTTGGTTGAAACATATGCCTCTAGGAACCTGTTGATGTCTCTTAGGATTTCCATTTTGTTGGAGTGTAAATTATCAAAATAGCTTCTAATTATGTTTTGTATTTCAATTGTGACTGTTGTAATATTTCCATTCCCATCATGAATTTTAGGAATTTGGATTTTCTCTCTCCTTCTTTTCATTAGTGTGCCTAAATATTTATCAATTTTATTTATTTTTTTCAAAGAACCAACTTGTTGTTTTGTCAATTTCTGAATTGTTTCTTTTGTTTCAATTTCATTGATTTCAGCTCTGATTTTAATTATCTCCTGTCTTCTACTACTTTTGGTAATTATCTGTTCCTGTTTCTCTAGGGTTTTGAGTTGTAAAATGAGGTCACTTATATGTTGAATTTTCATTATTTGATTGAATGTACTCCATGCAATGAATTTTCCACTTAGCACTACTTTCATAGTATCCTAGATATTTTGATATGATGTCTCTGTTCTCATTGACTTCTAAGAATTTTTTTTATTTCCTCCTAATGCCTTCCTTTATCCATGTATCATTCAATAGCATATTATTTAATCTCCAGGTGTTGGAGTAGTTTCTGTTCTTAATTTTATTGTTGATATCTAATTTCATTCCATTATGATCTGATAGAATACAAGGTAGTATCTCTATGTTTTTGTATTTCCTAAGAGTAGCTTTGTGGCATAATGTGTGTTCTATTTTAGAGAAGGATATATGAGCTGCTGTGAAGAAAGTGCATTCACTTTTTGATGGATGGAATATCCTACATATGCCTGATAAGTTTAAATTAGCAATTGTTTCATTGATTTCTATGGTTTATTTGTTCAATTTTTGCTTGAAAGATGTGCCCAATGGTGAGAGTGGAGTGTTAAAGTCCCCCAGTATTATTGTGTTTTGGTCTGTTTAGTTCCTGGAATTGAGAGGTATCTGATTAATGTACATGGATGTGCCATTGTTTGGTGCATAAATATTTATGAATGTTATGTCTTGCTGATTTATGCTTCCCTTAAGGAGAATGAAAGTCCTTCTTTATCCCTTCTGACTAACTTTGGCTTGAATTCTGCTTTATCTGAAATGAGCATGGAAATTCCTGCTTTTTTTTTTTTTTACTAAATCCATGTGCATGTTATGTTTCTTCCCAATCTTTCATCTTAATTTTGGGACATGTTTTCCTATGAGATGAGTCTCTTGAAGGCATCATATTGTTGGTTCTTTCTTTTTAATCCAATCTTCCAGTCTATGGCTTCTGATTGATGAGTTTAGGCCATTTACATTTAGGGTTATTATGGAGACATGACTTGTATTCCCAATCATTTTAATTTATTTTTGGATTTCATCTTTCTTGGCTGTTCCTTTAGGGTATTTCCTCCCTTTGCTGAGTTACATTATGGTTTCTCATTTCATCATCTTGGAATATTTTGCTGAGAAAATTTTGAAGGGCAGGCTTTTGATTTGTGGATTCTTTAAGCTTGTGTTTATCATGGAATGATTTTACTTCATCTTCAAACCTCAAGGTAAGTTTTTCTGGGTATCAGATTCTTGGTTGGCATCCATTTTCTTTTGAATGCTTGGAATATGTTGTTCCAGACCCTTTTTGCTTTTATGATCTGGGCTGAGAAATCTGCTGATATTGGTAAAGAATTACCCCTACATGCAATCTGATGCTTTTCTCTTGCAGCCTTTAAAATTCTATCTTTACTTTGTATGTTAATTATTTTCATTATAATGTGCCTGGGCGTGGATCTGTTGTGATTTTGTGTATTTGGTGTCCTATAAGCCTCTGGAATTTGATTTTCCATTTCATTCATCAGATTTGGGAAATTTTTCTGATACTATTTCCTTGAACATCTTATTAAGTCCTTTGGTTTGTGTCTCTGTGCTTTCCTCAATCCCAATAACTCTTAAATTTGGTCTTTTCATAATGTCCCAAACTCTTGGAGGTTCTGTTCATGATCCTTACCATCTTCTCTGTGTGGTTGAGTTTGTTTTCAAGACTAAAAATTTTGTCTTCATTGTCTGAGGTTCTGTCTTCCAAGTGATTTAGCCTGTGGGCTAAGCTTTCTATTGAGTTTTTGGTTTGGTTAATTGTAACCTTTATTTCAAGGTTTTCTGATTTTATTTTTCAGAATCTTTATCTCTTTATTGAAATGATCTTTTGCTTCCTTCAGTTGCTCTTCTAATATTGCCTGCTTTTGCTCTCTTGTCTCCTCATTCACTTCTTAGATCATTTTAAATATGTAGAACTCCCTTTCTGGCAATGCTTCTGCCATGTTGTCATTGGGTTCTTTTTGTATCATATCTGGGATTGTTTTTGACATTTTTTTCCCATGTTGCTAGTGTATCCTCCCCTCTAGTAGTGTGAATCCTAGATATTGCAGTTTCTCTTTAAAGACTTATAGGGTTCCTGATTATTTTCAATACCTCCCCTTGAAATGAGAGATCAATATTGGGAGCATACCATATAAACAATGTGTTCTCAATCTACATTGTCCTTATTAAGATATTATCAATGTTGTCTTAATTAACAGAGATGAGTTCAAATTATTATCTACAGCATTGTCAGTAAGTTTGCAGTAAGGACTGCAACACCTAATGTTGAACAGGGAGAATGAGGAGGGGAATAGGGAAAAACATTAATTAGATAGAAGTGAGTCTATTGATATACTATGTCAAATGAATAGTGGAAGTGGAATTAAATAAATAGGTTGTTAGCATGAGAAAAACTATATTCTCCAAGGAAATGGATATATAAGAGGGAGATAGAGTGATAAGAATATTAATAAAAGGAAAAGGTAGGAATATAGTGTGTATATTAGGAATAATCATAGTATTATAATTTATTTTAAAATGTTCTGAGATACAAATATACTGTACAGTTCAAACCTCTTATTTCTCAATGGCCTGATGTTTGAGAGGTGCTTGACCAAGCAGTGACCAAAGAAGGGTGCTGTCCCACTATCTCCAGGTTGGGAATGATCAATGCTCCTGGGCAGATGTGTCCTGGTGTTGATAGACCATCAGATGAAGCACAGGTGCTAGACACTGGGCCAGGGTTTGGCCCTTGGCACTAGACCAAATTGGGGTGGGGGCACAGAACTATGCTCCAAGATGGAGACACTAGACTTCATAGCCCAGGCATGCCTGAGCTCCACACTGGGGGCTCAGGTGGTCTCAGGTGGTTTCTCTCTCCTGGAGATGCTGCAAAATGGCACCGACCAGCCTGAGATCCCCACTGGGGATGCAGGCCACTGCAGGCAGTTGCTCTCTCCTGGGAACACTGTACAATGGCACTGACAGGGCTAAGATTCTCGCTGGAGCTGAGATTCAGGCAGGAACTAGCAGGTGCTCTTTCCAGAAGACGCCAGAAAATGGTGCCAGAAGACCAGAGCTTCACTCTGGGGGTTCCATCAGCTGCAGGCAGTCACTCTCTTCCAGGGAAGCTGTAAAATGGCACTGAAGGGCTTAGGATCCCCATAGGGGCTGGGAATTCAGGCCACCACAGGCAGGAGTTCTCTCCAGGAGATGCCCTAAAATGGCACCAGAAGACTGGAGCTCTGCTCTGGGGACTCAGGCAGCCATAGATGATTGCTTTCTCCAGGGGACCTTTTGTGGGCATTTATAAAGAAGAAAACCATTAAAAATAAATGTTGATGCACATCCTTATAATTTTCTCCCATCCTGGCAGAGGCAATAATAACATAAGGGTAAATATCAACACTGACATGAACAAAGACAATTTGCCAAATTCAGGTATGTGAGAAAAATCCAAATGACACAGTTTATTAGGTTGTTATCCACTAGGATTTACACCAGTCTGTGGAGAAGGAAAGAAAGCAGGACATGTGTGACATGACCTAGTAGTGTGCCTTGCTTGTTCCCTGGTAAAATGAAACTGGTGCTGTAATGCGGAGGAATTTATATGATGAAGTTTATGTGACTCTGCTGTGTCTTCCATGGCCATAAAATGACATTTTTAGTTAATATATCAGCTTACTTTTTTTTTCTGCAGAAAGAGTTCTTGGCAGACCCAAATGTCCTCAGATATGTCCTACAAAAAAGGGATTATTTCTTTGATGAATTAATGTCTGTAATTTGGTATCTTAGCTACTATACATGAAGAATATGAAAGTGTGTCTGTCTCAATAGTTTGAAACAAATTTTAAAAATATTGATAATCTGTATATAAAGTAAAATATTGTGACACCATTAGAAAGGTAGTAATAATGATGACAACTTCAGTACATTGAGCTGAAGTTTCCCCTGTAAATTAAACAATAGGAGATAGTTGGTCAATTTTAGTAACAACTTTTCCTTTAGATGACCCATCTGTAAATACAAGGGAAACTGAATGAATCATGGGATTAACAGAAGTCTTTACTGGAAAAAAGTATCCCTCTTTGACCAACACATTGCAAAAGTGGGTGATTAAGTAAATGAAACCGTATTTGTCCTGTTAAACCATGGAAAACAATAGCCAATTTATCCTCTATTTGGCATAATTGTAAGTATTGTTCTTTGGTGTAAGGAATAACCATTGAATGCATTTCTAATCCAAATTGCTTTTTGCTCCTACATCTGGCTTTAATGGTTAATAAGGCAATCTGTGAAGGATAGGAAAGAACAATCATTTTTAAAGTAGCAGGCAGATGTAACCTTTTTGTGCATTTTGCCAAAGAAAATCTGTAAGAGTGTAAGATGTTTTAGGACAATAAATGGCCAAGGCTGATTATAATCATTTTTTTTTTGTAATTGATGAATTTGAATTGCTTGTTCCACTTTAACTAGTGCTTGCTTTCAAGTCTCTGTCAAATGTCTAGGTGAGGCCGGATCAGAATCTCCTTTCAATATTTCAAATAAAGGTTTTAAATCATTAGTAGTAATTTTTAAGTATAGTCTTATCAGGTTTATATTCCCTAATAATTTCTGAAAATCATTAAAACTACACAATTTATCTGCTTTTATTTATAATTTTGAGTAGCTATTTTTGTGTATTAGTAATGTATCCCAGAGAATTATAATGTGGATGTAACTGAATTTTTTCAGGAACAACTAAGAGCTAACATGATGCACATTGGTCTATTAATAATGTAAGTGTAATTTGTAAGGTATCAAACGAAGAATGAGCCAAAAGAATATCAATGATTAGTGAATTAAATATGGTCTAGGGTATTCTCTCCTTATAGGTTCTACAGCCTGATCAACAAATTTTGACATAAATTGTAACTATTTTCATAGTTTGAGACAAAATTTTCCATTGAAATCTTTCATGAGGACTTTGCAATTGGGAATACAAACTAAAGGCAAATCTTTTATAATCCTGTTGTGCTAAAGGGAGAGTAAAGAAACAATCTGGTCAATCAATGACTACAATATGAGTCCCTTCAGGGATTGCAAGTGGAAAGGGAAGCCCAGATTTTAGGGCACCCAAACTTTCCCTGGTGTCATTAATTGCTCTCATGCCCTGTCATCATCACCATTTACCTGATTTCTTTTTTATAATAAATATAGGCATATTCCATGTATTATTAGAGGGCTTTATATGTACTTTTTGTAATACTTTAAGAACCATGAAGCTAATTGCTTTTCATTTCCCTTGTGTAAGAGGTCACTGCTCGACCCATATAGGAGAATCTGATTTCCATGTAATTGGATCATTTACTGTTTAAGAACCATGGCCCCTAAGAAAAAGACATTATATGAGATTCATCAGTCAAAGTGATATTCCTCTCTTAGATTAAATCTCTTCCCCATCTGTTAAAAGTCAGGGAAGGAATAACATAAGGTTGAAAATTTCCTTTATGGGATCCATGGGTCCACTGTAATAACTGGAAATTTTAGCTATTTTAGAGGCAAGTCCAAGTCCCACTATGGTAGAAGGAGCTTTAGTAGTGGGCCAGATACAGGCA